>JADLZL010006655.1:0-107512 GCA_015844335.1 Chrysopogon serrulatus
CTCGGCTATTTATTCGCACCACCAATCTCTCGAGTTCACCACGAGTCCGCAGCACATCTGTCAGTAAAATCACAGGGAGGACGATGGGCAGATCATTATCCGGGGTATGGCTAATAAGCCGCCTCCTCGTCGCGTCCACGCTTGCTCTCCCGCGCCTACACCTCCTTCCTGCGCGACCAGCTCCCCACGCACCTGCGGCAGCCGGAGCCGAGGCTGCACTACTCCTACGCGCACGCCGCCACGGGCTTCGCGGCGGGGCTGACGCGGCGCCAGGCCGACCACCTCGCGTCCCTGCCTTCCGTGCTCGCCGTCGTCCCCGACAGGTTGCGTCGGCAGCACACCACCCTGTCGCCGTCGTTCCTCGGCCTCGGGAACAAGCCCGCGGGAGGGCTCCTCCCGTCCTCGAACGCCGCGTCGGACGTCGTGATCGGCGTCATCGACAGCGGCGTCTACCCCAAGGACCGCGCGTCTTTCGCCGCCGACCCGTCGATGACGGCCCCGCCCGCCAAGTTCCGCGGCGGCTGCGTCTCGGCGCCGTCCTTCAACGCCACCGCGTACTGCAACAACAAGCTCGTCGGCGCCAAGTTCTTTTACAAGGGCTACGAGGCTGAGTACGGCCCGATCGCTGAGGCGCTCAAGTCGCCGCTCGACACCGAAGGCCACGGCACGCACACCGCCTCCACCGCCGCCGGTTCTGCCGTCGCGGACGCCTCCTTGTTCGACTACGGCAAAGGCAAAGCCGTCGGCATGGCCCCGGGCGCGCGCATCGCCGCGTACAAGGTGCTCTGGGAGAATGGATGCATATGCATGGACACTGAGTCACTGACACCCTCGCGGCGTTTGACGAGGCCATCAAGGACGGGGTCGACGTCATCTCCTTCTCGATAGGCCCCGATGAGGTCGAGCCAAAGCTATACAAAGACGGCAACGCTGTGGCCGCGTTCAACGCTGTCCGCAAGGGCATCGTCGTTTCCGCCTCCGCGGGCAACGAGGGCCCCGGCGAGTCTACCGTCAAAAACACCGCGCCATGGTTTATCACGGTGGGGGCGTCAACCGTCAACCGCCGGTTCACTGCGACCGTCGTCCTCGGCAACGGCAAGTCCTTCACCGGTTCTTCGCTCTACGCTGGCGCGCCACTCGGCGGCGAAGCCAAGATCCCGCTCGTCTTCAGTGCGGACGTAGGATCCGAACACTGTGAAGCTGGGAAGCTCAATGCCAGCTTGGTCTCGGGGAAGATCGTTCTGTGCCAAGTCAACTGGCCGTGGGAACACGGCAAGCAGGGAGAGGCCGTCAGGCTCGCCGGTGGCGTGGGAGCAATCCTTATGACCCCCCAATCTGATGGCGAGTACATGGCGCCCGTTGCTCATATCCTCCCGGCCAGTTCCGTGACGTTTGCCGACGGCAGCAAGATTTTGAGGTACATAGCGGCGGAACCATCCCCGGTCGCTACGATCTTGTTCAACGGCACCCTCGTCGGCCAGACACCTTCTTCCCCAAGAATGGCGCCCTTCTCCAGCCGCGGACCCAACCCCCAGGTGCCAGAGATCTTCAAACCGGACATCACCGCCCCGGGCGTCGACATCTTGGCCGCATGGACCGGGGAGAGGTCGCCCGCCAACCTAGCTAACGACACGAGGCGCGCGCAGTTCAACATCATGTCCGGCACGTCCATGGCGTGTCCGCACGTGAGTGGCATCGCCGCCATGCTCCGGCAGGCGTGGCCGAAGTGGAGCCCGGCGGCGATCAAGTCCGCCATGATGACCACCGCGTATAACGAGGACAACGCCGGCGACATCATCAAGGACATGTCCACCGGCAAGGCATCCACGCCGTTCGTCCGTGGGGCTGGCCATGTGGATCCCAACCGCGCCCTCGACCCGGGCCTCGTGTACGACGCCGACGCTGACGACTACGTCTCCTTCCTGTGCGGGCTCGGCTACACCTCCAAGCAGATCGCCATCTTCACCAGAGACGGCTCGGAGACCGACTGTTCCAAGAGCAAGGAGAGCTCCGTCGGCGACTTCAACTACCCGGCCTTCTCGGTGGTGTTCAACTCCGACAAGAAAGCGGTCAAGCAGCGGCGCGTCGTGCGCGATATCAGAAGGGAATTCATAGACGGATACAAGGTCCACGTCACCAGCCCCGCCGGCGTGCGTGTCACGGTGACGCCGCAAATTCTTCTGTTCAGCGCGGTGCAGAGGACGCATAAGTATGAGGTCGCTTTCACGCCGCTGAAAGGTGTGAATGTGACTGAGAAGCACACGTTCGGGTCCATCGTGTGGAGCGATGGCAAGCACAAGGTGACAAGCCCCATTGCCATCACCTGGCCGGTGAAAGAACAGAGCCAGGTGTCGGCAATGTGATGCAGTTATGCGTGAGTTGACTACTACGTGCTCATGTCTTGGTTTTGATGTAAGCTGCTGGTCGTGAGTAAGCTGCCTCGTTTCACCACATTTTGATTTCATGATTTGGACTAGGGGTTGTTTTGGAAACTAACACCATAAGATGCATCGCCTCATCTTAGGTGTTTGCACCTACTTTCTTGAGATCTTTTTTTTTTTTTTTTGAAATTACTTTCTTGAGATCTTTACATACTGCATTTCTGTACATGCTTGTTTTGCGTGCCTTTACATTTTATGTATTATACTCACTCCATTATACTCCCTCCATCCCAAAAAGATGTCGTTTCGCTTCCCGAAAAAACGATTGCCGGCAATTTTTATAAATAGTAAATATTATCAATTAGTATTATAATTAGTATCATCGGAAATATCTTTAAATTTAGTTTTTTTAATAAATTTATTTAGAGATATAAATATTGCAGTATTTTCTACAAATCGAGTCAAACTTATGGTATGAACACCTAAAACGACATCCTTTTTGGGACGGAGGGAGTACATTATAAGTCATTCTAATTTTCTTGGAGAGTTAAAGCGTCTCAAGTTTAACTAAATTATAGAGAGAATTGCTAAGATTTATAAAATTAAATGAGTATACTATGAAAATATAATTAATAAAGAATCTAATGGTACTTACTTGGTACCACAAATATTATTATTTTAGTATATAAATCTGGTCAAACTTGAGATGCTTTGACTCTCCAGGAGAAATTTGGAACAACTTACAATTTGAGATGAGGGGGTATAACTTAGTCTAGTTGATAGGTTTGGCTCTAGGTTATAAAACTCTTTGTGGGGTTTTGTGTGCAAATCTTGCTAGTTGAACTTAGTTTATATAAAATAGTTTAAAGTAAAATCCCTCGTTAAGCTTTTACCTACTTAATTCACCTCCTTCTCATCTTGGATCAGCCACTCACGTTCCTTTCAGTATTTAGAAACATGTATTAACATAATTTATGGCTATTTAAAGGGGTTATTTTGTTTCATGCTGGCATAACTGCGTAACTTAGATGTAAATTCAGAATTACTTTAAGTTATTTCTGCATAATTTAGACGTAGATTTAGGAGTTACTTTAAGTTATTTTTTTTTTATAATAGAGGAGGGGTTGGTAACTCTTTAGAAAAATAATAGAACTAATGGCAGTTTTTTTTTATACAATGGGTGATTAGAATCTAGCAAATTGACAGCTAAGTTTTTATAATTTTGTGAGAATTTGTGTGACTTTTCTTTTCCTAACATATTTGGAGGTCCCGCTGGAGAAAGGTAAAAAAGCCATCCTTGAACAACTACTTATCTCAACTTTTTTTTTTCGAGGTAGTAATGTTGCATTCTGATATACTGATATCTATATCGTCAGTGGGGGATCTAAGATTTTGGCAAGGGTATACCCCATAAAAATTTTCATATGTAACTCAGCAAAACCTATTTAGAAAAATGCAATGCATGAACCCTGCTTTCCTAGAAGCAACTCGCCAAACAGCCCTAATACACATGTACTCCCTCCGTACGAAACCAGCAAAAAGAAGTCGTCCCTGGCTCCGTAAAAGGAAATTTTGACGCAGCTGCCCCTCCGCATGGGCTCACGCGCTGCGTTAATGCACACGCAGCCAACAAAAAAAGTAGAGGTGCCAGGATTCGACCCAGCCATCTGCTGCCTCGGGACAAGGACGCCCGGCCACTTAGGCTACGCATCATTCTTGTAAAGTTGAGAACTACTACCTATTTAATAAGGATAGACATGGAAAAATATCCTCTAATTAATCACTCTTTGGCACTCCTTGTAAGCGCAATCCTGTCCTAAACGACTTCTAATTGCGATATGGAGGGAGTACTAGACATAGACCATGTGCAAGTATTGGCAGCTTGCGGATAATGCAACATGATGCCAGCAGTCGAATATCAAGAACGAGCTTGTTTCAAAAAAAAAAAAGAATATCAAGAACGAGCCGCACACATGAGTAGAGTTTTGTATACGTAAATCCAAACGAGTCACAAGACGTAATCAGAACGAGTTCAAGTAGCAAATTTAATTAGTTTGTAGAGCTCTGGTACTGATTCTCTTGCACCCATCCATCCATCGAGGCATCCACCACACGATGTGCACCATGCTTCCCGTCTTCTATGGATGCCTTATTTATATTCTAAGATAGTTGCATGATAAAAAACTACACTTCTAATGTCATTGTTGAGGATGACAACCCGATACTAAAGTATCTATCATACTAAAATATCGGGTTGTCATCTAAGCGCATGATGGCAGCTGGCAGAAAAGACCTCTAGCAAAACAACCCTTAGTACGTATCTAACAACTCAGAGAAGCCACCAGGTGTCTCAATCCCAGCAGCCGGCAGAAAAGACCTCTAGCAAAACAACTCTTAGTACGTATCTAACAACTCAGAGAAGCCACCAGGTGTCTCAATCCCAGCAGCCAATACATCTAAGGTTCATCAGCTCAAAAGACAGACGTTCGAATCATCCTTCAAGTAATAGTTTATATTATTTCTTCTTAGCTTACGGATCATCCCCTCTTCGTGCAAGTTTCAACTTTTGATTCGTTTGATGGTCCTTCTCAGGCCCACACCATATAGGAGTAACAGTTTTCTTGCTTGTCCGCTACAGATTTGGTGTTTCCAAGTCCCACTTTTTTAAATCAAAGATTACAGCAATAAACCAATCATCAGGATGCATTTGCTTCTGTCCTGAGCCTTGCGTGTTGTGACTATGAAGAAAAATGTTGTTAGGCGCGGCCGTAGTGATGCTGATGCAATCATGCAAGAGCCAAGAGGGCTGCGTCGTCGCGTCATTTGCAAAATTAGTAGTTGAGTTAAAAGTACATGGATCCCATAGTTGAGCATAGTATGATTTGGATGGACCCATTTACACCTAACTAGCTAACTTTCGTGACCTCCTTTTTTTTTTTTTTTTTGATTAATTCGTGACCTCCTTGTTCTTTGAACAATACGAGCTCAATTTAAGCATGTCCTGATTCCTTTCGCTTTCGCCTACCCGATCCGTTTTTACATATATAATAAGTATATTTTCTTGTGCTAATGCTAAGGGGCATAAGGCATATTAAGTAACTTTTTTTCATATATGCACAAATTACGTAACTAGTATATAGCATGTTTTGAGTCGTCACAAACTTAATATGAATTTATTTTAATTTTACATATAGGTCTACATTCGAAAAAATCATCTATATATTCTAAAAAAACATTCATTCAGTAACAAATATTTATTAGCAAAAGGTTTATGGAAGGGGTATTATGTTTTCTAAAGAATTACTCCCTCGGTGGCTCCATCCCTAAAAAGAATGCAATTCTATATTTAGGACAAGCTAAGTCAAACTTAAGTTTGGTAAAACTTATAGAAATGTATTATTATTTACGAATCTAAATAGGTTTACTATAAAAATATATTTCATAATTAAACTAATAATACTAGTATCATAAGTTTATATTTCTTGTGTTTAAATTTGTGAAAAGTGATAATTATATTTTATTTAACCGAGGGAGTATATGATTTTGGTAGTCTCTAATAATCATTTGGCAACGCAGAAACATGGGTTGATGTACTGAAATACTGAATAGACTAATACAAGCACAAATGTTTAAGAAATTTCTAGACACCCTAATAAGATACTGCCTATGTCAAGAAAAAAAATACAATTCCAGCGCAATATCACGTTTTAGTATGCCGAGTTTAATAAATTATATATATATATATAAAGTATTAAGATTTATAATGTCAAATAAATATCATCTTATTAATTATTTTTATAAATATTATTTATTAAAAACTTAGTTAAACATGAAGTCACACGCAACTTATTTTGAGAAATGCAATGCATGGACCCTGCTTTTTCTGGTAACAACTCGCCGAACAGCCCTAATACACATGTACTAATCCCATTCTAAATTACTTCATTTGATTTTTTTTTTTTTTCAACTCTAAGTTTGACCACTTATATTATTTAAAAAATTATGTAAAATATTATTATTATTTTTGTTATGACTTACTTTAGTAATAAAAATTCTTCAAGAATAACTTAAATTTAACTATTTTTATATTTTTTTAAATAAAACGAACAGTTAAACTTTAGATCAAAAAAGTTAAACAAACTATAATTTAAAGCGGAGTGAGTACTGACAAAAACCATGTGCACCGTGCTTCCTGCCTTCCACGGTGATGTGATCCGAGTCTGGGCTAGTTGCAGCAGCGGATGGCGAAACCACCTCTCTATCGAGCATGTGCGCATGCGGCTCAGCTCGGCTATTTATTCACATCAGCTACCTCTCAGTTCACACAAGTCCGCAACACACATCCACCACCCTCCCTCGTGGCCTCGTCACAGGCTAGGGACGACGATGGGGAGATTAATCGAGATGTGGCTGTTAAGCCTCGTCGCCGTCGCGGCGGCAGCGGGGGAGCCCGAGACGGAGGTCCAGTCCTCCTACATTGTGCACGTCGCGCCGGGGGCGGGGCGCGGTCGTCGCGTCCACGCTTGCTCTCCCGCGCCTACACCTCCTTCCTGCGGGACCGGCTCCCCTCGCATCTGCAGCAGCCGGAGCCCAGGCTGCACTACTCCTACGCGCACGCCGCCACGGGCTTCGCGGCCGGGCTGGCGTGGCACCAGGCCGACCACCTGGCGTCCCTGCCTTCCGTGCTCGCCGTCGTCCCCGACATGCTGTATCAGCTGCACACCACCCTGACGCCGTCGTTCCTCGGCCTCTCGCCGGCTGAGCCTGGTGGCCTCCTCCCATCGTCGAACGCCAGTTCCGACGTCGTGATCGGTGTCATCGACAGCGGCGTCTACCCCAAGGACCGCGCGTCTTTCGCCGCCCACCCCTCAATGACGACGCCCCGACCCGCCAAGTTCCGCGGCGGCTGCGTCTCGGCGCCATCCTTTAACGCCACGGCGTACTGCAACAGCAAGCTTGTTGGCGCCAAGTTCTTTTACAAGGGCTACGAGGCTAAGTACGGCCCGATCCCTGAGGCGCTCAAGTCGCCGCTTGACACCAACGGCCACGGCACGCACACCGCCTCCACCGCTGCCGGTTCGCCCGTCCGCGGACGCGCCGCCTTCTTCGACTACGCCAAAGGCAAAGCCGTCGGCATGGCCCCCGGCGCGCGCATTGCCGCATACAAGGTAAACTGGGAGAATGGATGCATGGGCACTGACGTCCTCGCGGCGTTTGACGAGGCCATCAAGGATGGGGTCGACGTCATCTCCTTCTCGATCGGCATCAATGGAGTCCCACCAAAGTTTTACCAAGACGACTTTGCCGTGGCCGCGTTCAGGGCTGTCCAGAAGGGCATCATCATTTCTGCCTCCGCTAGCAACGACGGCCCTGGTGAGGCTACCGTCAAGAATGGCGCGCCATGGTTCATCACGGTGGCGGCATCAACCATCAACCGCTGGTTCATGGCGACCGTTGTCCTTGGCAACGGCGAGACCATCACCGGTGCTTCGCTCTACTCTGGAGCACCACTCGGGGGCGAAGCCAAGATCCCCCTAGTCTACAGCATGGACGCAGGGTCTCAATACTGTGAAGCTGGGAAGCTCAATGCCAGCTTGGTCTCGGGGAAGATCGTTTTGTGCGACGAAATCGTGCCGTGGGCACACGGCGCACAAGGAGAGGCCGTCAGGCTTGCCGGTGGCATCGGAGCAATCCTCACGACCAACCGATCATATGGCGAGCACACAGCCCCTGCTCCTCATATCCTCCCCGCCACTTCCGTAACGTTTCCCGCCGGCGTCAAGATTTTCAGGTACATAAAGACGGAGGCATCCCCAGCCGCGACGATCCTGTTCAACGGCACCGTCATCGACCGGACGCCTTCTTCCCCAAGAATGGCGTCCTTCTCCAGCCGCGGCCCCAACCTCCCCGCACCGGAGATCCTCAAGCCGGACATCACCGCCCCTGGAGTGGACATCCTGGCCGCCTGGAGCGGCGAGAACTCACCTTCACAGCTCCACAGCGACACGAGGCGAGTGAAGTTCAACATCATCTCCGGCACGTCCATGTCGTGCCCGCACGTCAGCGGCATTGCCGCGCTGCTCCGGCAGGCACACCCGGACTGGAGCCCCGCCGCGATCAAGTCTGCCCTGATGACCACCGCCTACAACGTCGACAACGCCGGCGACATCATCAAGGACATGTCCACCGGCCAAGCGTCCACGCCGTTCGTCCGCGGATCCGGCCATGTGGATCCTAACCGCGCCCTCGAGCCGGGCCTGGTCTACGATGCGGGCGCCGACGACTACGTCTCTGTTGACGCCGAATGTTGTCCGGACCAACACACCACGAGGGCTTTGGACGCCCGGGCCGCCACGGACCGAAGAACGCAGCAAGAAATCACACTTACGCGGTGAAGAGCGGCTAGGTTTACAAGCAAACCAGCAAAGGGTAACCAATCGCGCTTACGTGACGAAGAACGGCTAGTTTTCAAGCAAACTAGCAAAGGAACCGTCGAAACTCTCGCCCGGGAGGGACCCCGTCAGGGCAAGGACGTCGCCGGGTTGCCCTAGGTCGGCCGGCAAGCCTAGGGCGCCATCCTTGGTCGCCTGGATCAAGGGATGAACAGCATGGGGTTGGAAGCGAGTAAAAAGGTAGTAGTAGATGTGTTTTGACGATTGGATTGATGGGCTCTCAATTGGCCATGATCTCCTTGTTTATATAGGAGGGGGTGGTCTTATCCCAGTAGGAAACATCTCCAAGGCTTAATCTCCATGTTTCCCACGTCCAAAGATTACCCAAAACCGATTTAGGAACAAATCGGTTCGGGATCTGAAAGTTAGATTCGGAACGGACACTACCGGTGGTACCGGTCAGGCTCTACCGGTAGTACCGGTCGTTAGCGGTAGTACCGGTGGAAGACCGGTAGTACCGGTAGTTCACTTTTGCGCCAAACTACACCAATTTCCGTCACCCACCGGTAGTACCGGTCTCGGACCGGAAGTACCGGTAGTTCATTTTTGCGCAACAGCATCAGCCACCAGTAGTACCGATCCTCCCGGACCGGTAGTACCGGTAGTATTTCGTGCAATCTTCCAGGGTGCACAACTCTTGCATCCGGATCCCAAATTGAACGTTCCATATATGTTTTTTGACTATCTCGACGAGAGGAACGCAATGGTGAAGTCCATTTTCACTTTTAACAACTTTACAAGATCTGAACATTTTTGAGTGTCAACATATGCCCCCCCTGTTTTCAGGTGAATGACACATGAACCTGAAAACACAATTCAAAGCCAAATAGCAACGATACCCATCTCATCGGCTACCCAGCGACTAACGGCGATGTATACATCGGCTATTTTTGTTCTAAGGGCGATACATGTATCGGCCATTGTTTAGAAAGCACTATAGCTTCTTGCCAAACACTTAGAAGGTACCTTTTCAAGTATCTTCCGTTTATTGCTCGGGAGACTTTCATCTTGCAATGTCTTTAGCATATATGAATTTCCAAATATCACTTTAATCACTTTCTTCTTAATGAGCTTGACAAAGTCTTATTGCTAGATTCAGCTTGACCATTAACAAGGGAGTCCTCCAATCTCCTAAATCGGTCACATCATCACTAGGAATCATATTAGACCTATTCGGATCTTAATTGAGTGAAATATCCGAGCCAACTCTAGAAAAGTTGGCTAGTCCGACTGGACCAGTCGGTTTAACTGGCTGGATCGCCTGGCCGATTGCTAGAATCGGCTTAGATGGTTCCAACGCACCTGCACGAGAGAAAATTCCCGGGCTTGGCCGACTCTCGAGTCGCCTCGGCCTCGTGGCACCGCACGAGAAAAAGTTCAAATCGATGCATCGGTCTTTCTTGAATATAAAACTTATGTCCACTGACATTATAGCCCGATGCTTGTTGAACTAACATGTTGGCCATATAGTTTTCATGCCTTGAAACATACCAAATTTAAAATTAGCAAAAGAAACAATGATATCAAGGCACTCATCAAACTACACACTATGTGATTCTTTAAAACACCAAAACATAGCAGCGGCTTACTGCATTATTAGTAAAGAACCACCACAGGCTTCAACATGTCATACTTCAAGAATTGCAACATAGTCAAGCCGAATAAGAAACTGCGTATTCGGCCTGAAGTTTGGTGTAAATATAATTCTAATCGGCTTGATGTCTCAAATAGCATAATTATGAGAAATAATGATTATGCCAACATATTGACCCTTTTTGCAAGCCGATTAATCATATAGTCATATCCATAAAGTAAAACACATATATCATGCCCTCCCGGCCTTAAAGCCATCAAAGAAAATTCTATGGGGACTTTTCTAATAGCACGATGGTTACAAGCATTCATCGGCTATGTTTTTATGCTAAGGGCGATAACAAAGTATCGGCCACATGAGTTCATTCACATGAAGATGTATAGCCGAAATAAAATATTTCAGCTTTTGATCATTGATAATAATTTGGCAACCCTCCATAATATAAAGATCCACACCAAGGATCAAAATAAGAAGCTGAGGTATGACTATACATACCATGAGATGAATTCCTCGTAAACATAGGCAGAGAAGATGGATGATGCAAAGACCAAAGATTTTGATGATTTGGTGCAAATCTCCAACTTCGCAATTGTTTCTTGAATCTTTTTCTCTCTTTCATCTTTGACGCACCACTTTCTTGAGCATCATCCTTGTGACTTTGAATTCTTCCTTTAGGAATCCATGCTAAACCTCTTTCTTCTAACTTCTCTCGCACTAAGTTTTTGTAACTTCTTTTCTTGCCATTTTGGTAAACCGGTTGAACATCTTGGTTTTGTTTTTAGTTTTGGACAACGGCAATTCTTTCTTGTTTTTAGGCACTCTCACTTTTTTTTGTTCAGATTTGGCATCTAGAATATTAATAGATGATTCTCCCATGTCTTTACCATCAAAAGCCTGATTTTTCAATAATGTAATCGGCTTCTCAATAGTTGAACTCAGATCTGAACATTTGTTCTTTCGGCTATCATACTTCACACGGTAAACTTGCTTTACCTCTTGATTCTTTGGTTGAGCTCTAGACCGATTTTGATCAAAACGGTCTTTTTACAATGTGTAACACACCCCGGTGTTACGTTAGCCTAAACCTGCCATGTCATCATCATCATTGCATGAGCATTCATAATTAGAAAACACTAATGCCAACAACCAAAATGAGTTTACAATTCTAGGGTGTTGGTTGTGCTCTTTTTTATATCGTATGTGCAAGTCATTAAATTCCACTCACAATTTTACTTTTATAAAAGCAACCAACTAAAACCAACTTTGATGTTTGCAAGTGCTTGGCTAACCCCGACTCACACCCTAACCGTGTTTTACAATTCAAATGATGCAAAAAGAGAGAACCAAAGTTGAATTCGGAATCGAATCCCAAACCCTAACCCTAGTGGTTAAGTGTTGGAATTCGAATTTCATTTTCAATTTTGGTGAGCTAACCATAATTGATTTTCTAAATAAAAGTTGCTAACCAATGGTACCATTTCAAAGTATAAAGTTTGTACTTTGAAAGTATGCTATTGGTTGGGTTTGAAAAAGTTCCACAATATTATTAATTAATTGCCCAAAAGTTTCAATTTGAAATTCCTTTTCAAAAACCCTAATTTTCAAAGTGTTTTTGCCCCCTTTTCAATTTTATCTCAAAATATTCAAAATTTTGGAAAACTTCCAAAATACAGTTTGTGCATCTCTTTGAGCTCTACAACTTTGGTACATAAAGTTTTTCAAGCTTTTGAATAAAATTTTAAATAATTTCAAAAGTTCTTTAAATGGGAAAGTGTCCCCTTTTGAGTTTTAAACTGCAATTCAAAAATTATTCAGTTTCATGAAAAACTTTCTACATGAAAGTTGTAGATCTTGAAAAATGTAACAACTTTTATGTTTGGAGATTTTCATCTTTTATTCAAAAATTAAAAGTAATTTTGAATTTCTTAAAATTAAGGTTTTGCCTTCTTTTTTGAATTTGAAATGCAAATTCAAAATCCATTTGAAATCTGACAAAACTTTCTAAATGAAAGTTGTAGAGCATGAAATTTGGAGCAATCTGTATTTTGGGAATTTTTCAACTTTTATTCAAAATTTCTGAGTAATTTGAAAAGGAAGAGTGAAAATATCTACCTTACAATAACCCGGGGGGGGACACCTGCTCCTCCTCTGCCCATGCCGCGCCAACTGGCGGCGGCGTCCGCCGTGGCTGCTCCGGCGCTTCTCGCGCCTGGACGCGTTGCTGGCCGCGTGGTCGAGCTCGTGAAGGACCCAGCCAAGCTCGAGTTCGTCTTCTCTCCTTTAAAAGCCCTCGCCGGCCATCTTCTTCTCTCTTTCCCTCTCACTGCTCGCCGCCGGCCGTCCTTGATTGACGGTGAAATTGGCGCGCTTCAGTCCATCAACGCATCCAATCCTTCGCCCACCTCTCCGCCATACTCTCGCGCACCTAACGCACCCACCAGTGCCGTCTTTCACCGTTAACAACGCCCCGCAGAGCGGTCTTCCTCCTCAGGTCCGGCGGACCGCCGTCGTGAGCTTCCACCGCGGCCAGAGCCGCTCAGGGTTGCTCATGCCTTTCTCCTTGTTTAAGCTTGGCCATAACCCACTGATCATGATAGTTCCTCCCTTTTTCGTAGCCAAGGTCTCAACACGTCGGAACACGACATCGCCGCCGTTTACCGTCGCGAAGCTCACCTCCGCCTCGGTCATCCTCCCCCACTTCATCTCCGGTCGAACCCGGTGATCTTTTGCAAGGCGGTGGTAAGCTTTCTCCATCTTTTTTCCGGTCCTTGATCGCTTTGATCGTTGCCCGTAGCGGCGGGAACGCCGCCGCCGTGCCCCCATGGCCGGCACGGTCAAGCCGTCGGGGCGCCACCGCACCCGCTTCCGTCGTTAATCCCGCAAACCAACCCCTATCCCGGTTCGCCTCACCGTCGGGTGTTGTTGATGCCCCGTTGCCGTCCTTGGCCTCGCCACCGGTGGGATCCCGGTCGGCGCCGCCGTGCCCCCCATCGGGTTAAACGGAGAAGAAGGGAGGAGCAGGCCGGGCCGTCACGGTGTTGGGCCTAACCGGGCCGCACAGTGAGCCCAAAAGGAGAGGGGTTATGTTTTTCCTTTTTCAAATTTGATTTCCAAAGCTGATTTCATCTTTTTGCTACATTTTATTTTGGGCAGGTAAAAATGTGCAAAAATATGCTCTGTGCTCCTTGAGTGATGCTCTACCTAGGAAAAATGCTAACTCTATTTTTCCAATAAAAATTAATTATGCTTTAATTTGCTTCTTTAATTAATAAGCGCCACTTCCATTATTTTTAATAATTAAAATATAAGTCCAAAAATCATGAATTTTGTTTTGTGAGCTAATCAGATGATAATGATCTTATTTATGAAGTTTGATCATGATTTGACTAATTTTTGTATTATGCTTAATTAACCCTTTAATTAATTAATGTTTAATTAATTAATCATGTGGTTAATTAGGGTTTAGTTGATCTCCAATTAGCAAGTTAATTAGTGGCTTTCAACGACTGTAAAAATGGTCAATAAATTAGTAATTACCCTTAATCATTATTAGGGTTGCCTGATTTTGGGATTGAGTGATGACCCTAGGTCATTAACCCTAATGACCTTCGGCATTTCATGTTGATTACGCATCGTTAGTCCGTCGTCGTCGACGCTAGTTATACCTTCTTAGTGCAACTATACCGTGAAGGAAAGTTGTACTCAAGATAGGTTAACAATCGTTGCATCATTATCACATGTCCTTTTATTACTGCACTGTAATCATGCATCTCAATCGTGTAGCCGTGCCGTCTGAAGAAGGTGTTCGACGTGACGAGGTTGGTCCTGATCTCGGCAGCATCATCACTGCTCCTAACTTCGTCGAGCCCCAAGGCAAGCCCCGGATGCATTCAGACCCTTCTTTGTATTTCGAAAATCTTTTATATTGTATGTTGATGATGTGATGCATTAGGTGTAGGAGTTGTGTGAAATCCTACTTTGATGTATTTACCGTACCTTGATATATTATCCTGGATATCTGTTTTGATTTCAAAAATGCTAGTGCATGCTTATCCCTCCAGATAGCAAAGGCTTTATGAAATGTTTTTAAAGATGTGATAACAAAAGTTCCCCCTTGAGGGCAATTACGAAAACCTGATGCTACCTGCTGGTATCCCTTCACTTTGATCGAGTCAAGGGTACGCAACAAGAGCATGATGATGAGTAAATTGAGACCGGGTGGAGTGACTTGCACTAGGAGGGGCTAGTGCCCTGGTGTAGTGTCGTCCACTTATGAGTTGGTTAAGCACCGTTCGTTGCCTTGGCCCTTGGATCATGAGGTTATTGGATAGTACTAGTCGCATGCTAATGGCGGTAAGCTCCCTTGTATGATCTATGCGAGAACGGACAACCGGCACGGAAAGTAGCGTGTACCCATACTACGGGTATACCCATCGACGGTTGTGACTGACGGCGTAGGAAGGTGGTGTACTGTACTCTCGTGGCTAGGATCCGTTCTGGCAGGGAGAAATGCAAGCGTGAGTTGATGTATGTGAGATGTTTGGTCCTGCATACATCGTGTGGCTAGGAAGCCCCAGCTGGGTATATAAAGCGATTCGAATCGTCGTGTGCTCCACGATATGGGAGCCGTGATCCTCGCACCAGCATCGTAGTAATAATGGAAGTTGATGATGGAAAGTTTGAATCCGACATGTGTTTGACAAGTGATTGTTAAAGTAAGGATTGGCTTAGTCTCTTTTCGCAAAAGGATGTCTTTTGATCTTGCTAAAGCCTTACCTTGATTCCCATTAGCCAGCATTCCTGAGTCTTCTCCCAAATTTTTGGTCGGGTAAGTTTTGCGGAGTACTTTTTGTACTCAGGGTTTGTTCGACCCCTGTTGCAGGTGAACCGCATGGACAAGTGTGCCACGGCCCTTGTTGCATGATGGTGATCGAGGAAGAGTCTGCTGAGGAGTAGATTGTGTGGCCCGTGGGCAGGGCGCTTTCGTTGTGTGTTTGTAATAAAGTTATATAATGATACTTCCGCTGTGTTGTAATAATGCTACTCCGGTTTGTATAAGTTTGACAAAAGTTTTGTAAATTAAGTTATTGTAAGTCTTCCGCTACTCTGGTATTTTGTATGAAAACTGTTGTAATCTTTGTGATGTCTCTGTAAGTATCGATCTTGGAGTGATCGTGGTTTATCGGGGATTCACCCGACGTAACTCTTTTAGGTTATATGGTACACAAGTATGGTCGATGAGGTCTTAGGGACAATGTCGGTGCTTGTGGGCCATGTAATTTAGAAGGTTTACGCCACACAATGTGATGATTTTCTCGAGTTTCTAGGAGCTGCATAGTCTACATATTGTGGCCTAAAATATGGTTGAATTTGTGCCTCTTGATCAAACCAACCCCAAGATAAATAAGGATGAAAATGTACGGGTTGTGATCCATAAGACATAGGAATTGGCTGCTCAAAAGGAGAATATGTTGTTGCTGCATGAGATCTATCTCCTTGCCAATTCCACTTTTTAGACTTATGCTTTGGAGGCAATCTTGATTGATGAACCTTCTTTGATCGATTGGCAATATTTGCTTCACCGATCTTCTTATATTTAGCTAGAAGCTCTTTGAAGCTAAGCTTCGGTCTTTTATCTTTTTGCCTGTCATGAGCCTTGCTTCCATTAGCATTACGATCATCCTTCTTCTTTCCATCGATAAACATGCCCCAGAGAAGGATTACGAGCCGATTCTCCTTGCTTAATTGGATCAATCGGCTTTTGCTCTAGCCGGAGAGATTTCACCCCAAAGTGTCTTTTGAAATTACAAAAGCGATATTGCTATCCTCCGAAACATGTCCAATTTGCACTTCTTGGACAGCAACCTTATCTTCACTTGAGGGCTCTACATCTCTTTTATGGGCACTTGAGCTTTGAGCTTTGAGTGAATTGGCTAATGCAAGCCGATTCTGTTCGCCATCAAGACCGATTGAATCCAATCGGTCCATTTGTTGAGGATAAGAAAATCTCAATCGACCTTTATCAATGGCCGATTGGATCACACGACGAAACATATTGCAATTACAGATATTATGATCATAAGAATTATGCCACTTGCAATATGTAAGCCCTTCTAAGTTCTGAACTGATGGCGAAGCATTGTGATCAATGATTCTAATAAAATTATTCTTTAGCAAGATATCAAAGATATGATCACAAAAGGTAAAGTCAAAGGTGTACTTTGATTTCTTCAACTGATTCTTTTGTGGAGTCGGTTTTAAAGCCAGACAAACGAAGGGATCAGATTTAACATCAATCCATTCGGTCACACCTTTGCAAACACTTTTAGAAATTTTTAGTTTTGATAAATCAAAACCATCGGTCTTACCATTTGGTATAATGTGTTGGCCGATAGAATCTGAGTTTATCTTATCTTCATGAAATATAATGCTATTCCTAATCGGTCCTTTACAACTATTTATAAGCATATCTTTAATAGATGTAGAAATTAAAATAGTATGACCAGATTGGAATTTAAGCAAAATATTCGTATTTTGTACCTTGTTGATCATTTCGGAGAAGTGTACATCCTTGATTTGTATAATGTTGCTCTTCAACTCCAAAGAACGATCAACAACGGGTGCCGAATCATCCAAAGACGTATCGGGCGGCCGCAGAAACCAAAGAAGTCGGCTTAGCCGGCCGAAAAGTCGGCTAGGCCGACTTGGGCACTAGCAAAGCAAGTGGAGTCGGCCTAGCCGACTCGAGGCAAGCATCGAGGCAATCGGCTTAGGTGATCGAGGAGTCGGCCTAGCCGATTCAGAGTAGGCTACAGATGCAATCGGCCTAACCAACTGGATAGTCGACTTAACCGATTTGGAACAAGTAGGCAGCCCTCCCTTCTTGCTTGTAGGGGCTTGATCTTCGTCAATGATGTGATAATCACTAGATAAGTACACGACCCCTTTAGCTCCGAAAAGTCAAGTCTAGCTGATTTCTTGTGTTTCTCATGCTTTTCTCATTGCGAGACTTGTTTTCTTGAGATGTGACCGGGTTCGAGAAAAGGATAGCTTCTTTTTCCATACTCATAGCCGATGACTTGAGTGTGATCGACCTTTTGCTATGAGATATTGTTTGTTGCCTCTCCTAAATTGGCCTTATCGGTTTCGAAGAGGCCAATTTGAATTGACTCTTTGAGATCAACCCGCCAAGCTTATCAAAATAATAGTAAAACGGCTTCTCATATTGAGGTTGACTAAAAAACCGAGGCCGATTTACTAGTATGTGCAACCTGAGGTAAAGTTCTTTCCTCTAGCTTATCAAATACAGATTGTAGATAAACAAAACTATAGCAAAGAGGAGAATCTTCAGTGATTCCTTGTGCCTTCATTTTAGCAATGGTTGCAGACCTAACACGGATCTCCTCACCCATTGCTGGATTTTCATTGATTTGGCTAGAGTCATATGAAGCCGAATCATAGACTTTTGCACTTGAACGCTCTGCAGAAATTCCACTAATTTGGCTAGAGCTAGAAGTAACGCATGAAGCCGAATTGTGAGCATTGATCTTTGCATAAAGTGCTGAATTTTGAGAGCAATTGGCTAAGTAATTATTATTGTCATAGCCAATTCTCTCATTCATCGACATGTCACGTGGTGGAACCACATATTGTGAACTTATAGCCGATGAATAAGGATTTACATGTTGTATGTTGCTAGTAGTATTAAAACTAAAAGAATTTTCAATAAGCATCGGCTCTTGATCAAGATATGCATAATTAGGAAGATTAGCCGATGCAACATATCTAGTATTATCAAAATTAGCAACACCAACATGGCAATTTATATCACTTGTAAAATAATTATAAAAATCATCAGATGTATCCGCAAGTTGTACCTCGGGGTGATTGTAGTAGTTTTGTGATGCAACACCTTGGTACTCCATGATTTATAACTTGACCACCTTGCTGAAATTTCTAACAACAAGCACAATTCCTTGCAAAATAGCAAGCAAGGTCACAAGGGGTCAGAACCAGATGCAATCAGCCTTTTAGGGCAAATGGCAACGGTAATGGCGATCACAAAAAGATAGATCAGTTAAAGTATAAGGCTAGGGCAAAGAGATTCGACTACAAAGTAGAGCCGAAACAACTTTTTCCCCAGCGGAGTCGCCAAAAAGTGTGTTGACGCCGAATGTTGTCCGGACCAACACACCACGAGGGCTTTGGACGCCCGGGCCGCCACGGACCGAAGAACGCAGCAAGAAATCACACTTACGCGGTGAAGAGCGGCTAGGTTTACAAGCAAACCAGCAAAGGGTAACCAATCGCGCTTACGTGACGAAGAACGGCTAGTTTCCAAGCAAACTAGCAAAGGAACCGTCGAAACTCTCGCCCGGGAGGGACCCCGTCAGGGCAAGGACGTCGCCGGGTTGCCCTAGGTCGGCCGGCAAGCCTAGGGCGCCATCCTTGGTCGCCTGGATCAAGGGATGAACAGCATGGGGTTGGAAGAGAGTAAAAAGGTAGTAGTAGATGTGTTTTGACGATTGGATTGATGGGCTCTCAATCGGCCATGATCTCCTTGTTTATATAGGAGGGGGGGTGGTCTTATCCCAAAGAGGGAAACATCTCCAAGGCTTAATCTCCATGTTTCCCACGTCCAAAGATTACCCAAAACCGATTTAGGAACAAATCGGTTCGGGATCTGAAAGTTAGATTCGGAACGGACACTACCGGTGGTACCGGTCAGGCTCTACCGGTAGTACCGGTCGTTAGCGGTAGTACCGGTGGAAGACCGGTAGTACCGGTAGTTCACTTTTGCGCCAAACTACACCAATTTCCGTCACCCACCGGTAGTACCGGTCTCGGACCGGTAGTACCGGTAGTTCATTTTTGCGCAACAGCATCAGCCACCAGTAGTACCGATCCTCACGGACCGGTAGTACCGGTAGTATTTTGTGCAATCTTCCAGGGTGCACAACTCTTGCATCCGGATCCCAAATTGAACGTTCCATATATGTTTTTTGACTATCTCGACGAGAGGAACGCAATGGTGAAGTCCATTTTTACTTTTAACAACTTTACAAGATCTGGACATTTTTGAGTGTCAACAGTCTCCTTCCTGTGCGCGCTCGGTTACACCGCCGAGCAGGTCGCCAAGTTCACGCCGGAGATGACCGACTGTTCCAGGCGCAAGGGCTCCGTCGGCGACCTCAACTACCCGTCCTTCTCGGTGGTGTTCGGCCCCGACAAGAAAGAGGTCCGGCAGCGGCGCGTCGTGCGGGATGTTAGGTGCGAGATCCTAGTCGGGTACACGGTGACCGTCGCTAGCCCCGCCGGCGTGCGCGTCACGGTGAGGCCGCGGACTCTGCTCTTCAGCGCGTTGCAGCGGACGCAGAAGTACGAGGTCACCTTCACGCCGCTAGAGGGAGAGAACGTTACTGAGAAGCACACGTTCGGGTCGATCGTGTGGAGCGACGGCAAGCACAAGGTGACAAGCCCCATTGCCATCATCTGGCCGGAGACCCAACCGAGTCTGGTGGCGGCAATGTGATGCGATTATACGTGTGACCTGACTACTTCTACTTCTGTGTGTGTGTGTGTGTGTGTGTGTGTGTGTGTGTGTCTTGCCTGTTGTAAGCAGCAGATGAGCAAACTATGAATAAGCTGCTGCCTCATCTCAGTACTCTTTCATTTCAAAATAAGTGGTTCCAACCAATGCAAGTACCAACATTTCTATTAAATGACACCCCGAGGGATATCTCCGTAGCATCTATACGACTATATACCATGTGTAGTGTGTTTCACGTGGGCATCCAAGACCTGATATTTTAACTTCCAAAATTTATGATCTGTGATCTTGATTATATATGTCTTCACGATGGAGCTCTCGGGAGGAAGAAATGACGCGAAGGAAAAAAGGATTCCCAGCCGGAGGAGGCGGGCGATCTCATCCTCGAGGACGGGGCAGAAGGAGTGGACGCGGCGGGGGCCGAGGAGCTCGAGGGGAATCGAGAGAGAGACGAGTCGGCGGGGGCTCGGGAGCGGGAAGTCAGGAATCTTTTTTCGTCTCATCGGCGGCCGAGAATCCGCCGTAGGTGTTAAAATCGTAGTGTAGAAATGATCTGAATGTTGCCTGATTCAATAATCAGCCAAAACAGGCCACCTCTGGAAAGTAATTCAAATTCAGCCCATTTCCATGAATCCAGACAAGCCCATTTGGGTTTTCATACTCCTATAATGCTTGGCGAGTTTTTGCGGTGGTTTCTAGATTTTGTTGGTTTGGAGGCGAGCTAGTCGTGCTTAGTGTGATTGTTTTTTCTTTATTTTTTGAGCTAACAATGGTTGTCAATGACAGCTGCTACACTCCTAGTTGTATGGTTTTTTGCCTGAATTTTTTAAATCCTTATCTAGTATTAGAAGATAAAGTGGTTTCTTATTTGGGAACGTATGCTATGCAAACTAGGTTCTTGTGCAAACTATGCAAACTCTAATCAAGACCACAGGAATCTAATCCGATGGCTGGTAATTTTACCACTTAAACCCCTCCACTCGTCCCATCTGGCTGTTGCAAAACACCCCCATGAGTGGGAGGGTTTAAGTGCTAAAATTACCAACCATTGGATTAGATTCATGTGGTCTTGATTAGAGTTTGCATAGTTTGCACAGGAGTCTGGTTTGCATAGCATATGTTGCCTTCTTATTTAGCATTGAAAGATAAGAATTTGCTAATATAACAGTATTGGAAGATAAAGTGGTTTCTTATTTAGCATTGAAAAAAGGATTTTGCAAATATAACACCAAATTCATTTTTGCTTCCCAAAATAGCGCAGCCGTGACCCACGGCTGTGCATAAACATAACAGTTTGTCATATAATTTTTTCCATCCTTAATTTGTTGGCAAAATAAGAAAAAAAAATTCTCCGACAGTTTGGCATCTACCTTCCTCATCTTTCCCAGCTTCTAAAAAAAGCCCTCCTGAGCGCATATGCGCGTAGGTCAGACGCACGCACTCTTCCGTCCGTGCGGGAAGAGAAGCGTGGAAGGGCAAAAACATAATTTTATTTTACTCTTAGGGTTCCCGATGCAAGTTCGTCAGAGATGGAAGTTTTCAGATCTGTGATCAGTTAGCTAGTGGAAAGTGTAGGGTCTTTAGTGTAAAAGTAATTTTCATTTATCTTTTCCATGAATCAAGGCACATGAGAACCATTTAGCTTTTAAGAAGTGAATTATACCATACTCTTGAAGATGAGATCTTTTTTCTCTCTCCGTGTTATTTTGGGTGTTGGCAAACAATATGATTTGAAAGATAAAAATATACCAAACTGTTAGAGATGGATGAAAAAAAAAAGAGACCAAGACAACTTTTATTTTTAAGTGCTAACTAAGGAACCACCCCATTTTTCTAAACTAAATAGCAACATTTTCTCTTTCCGTAAAACTAGGCCAGGACTCTTTTCTATTTTTTTTTCAATAAAATCTGCGGCGTAACTTTCTGTGTCCTTAAAAAATCCTAAGTCAATATGTACACCTACCATATTAGGAAGGTACATTATGAAAATATTATCTAATGATGTTAATTATGTGATGTAAATATTATTGACCTTTCATTATAAAAGCATGAACTTTGACTCGACGAAGCATAGCGTTCAAAGTTCAAACTAATAAGAGAAATTTAGGCGGCTGCGTTTGGCGCAGTGGCATGTCACCGAATTTTGATATTTTTAGATATATTATTTTTAATATATATTTAGATATAGTAAGTACTTCCTTGACCATAAATTATAAGATGGTTGAAGATTGATTGATGGAAACAGAAATATGTATTCGATAAGGATTCCTCGTCTTATTTGAGAGTTAAGTCCAATCGGGACTAGAGCTTGTAACTACATCAATTAAGAAATAAATAAACAAAAGCTCTTTCTCCTCTATCTCTCTCTACCTACCGCCTCTCCCTCTCTTCTAGCGTCGTCGCCGCCCTACGCCGCTGCGCCGCCTCGTGCGCACATGCATCGCCACCACCCTAAACAATGCCTTCATCGTCTTTGCTGCCCAAGAAACGGATGCCTCCTGCCCGACCGATTATCGACCCATCACCATGATCCACAACTTTGGCAAACTCGCGTCAAGCTGATGGCACTACGCCTCGCGTCAAGACCGCCGGACCTCATCTCGCCGAACCAAAACACTTTCATCAGAGGACACACAATCCACGACAAATAATTTAAATTTGTGCAGCGGGCGGCGGTCTTCCTACGGAAGAACAAGATCCCCATGGCTTTCCTGAAGCTCGACATCTCGAAGGCCTTCGATACTGTATCATGGCCTTTCCTCCTCGATGTTCTGGGCGCCTTTGGCTTCAGCCTGCAATGGCGTAGATGGGTTGCTACGATCCTGTCCTCGGCAACATCGAGGATCTTGCTCAACTGCCAACTAGGCAGGCCAATCTGGCACATGAGAGGGGTGCGCCAAGGAGATTCCCTGTCGCTGATGCTGTTCATTATCGTCATGGAGGTCCTGGCAAGACTTTTTTCTACAGCAAGCGAACAGAGAATCATCAGGCCTACTGAGACACAAGCCATCAAGTTCAAGTGCAGCTTGTACGCCGACGACATCACCATTTTCTTCCACCCAGAAGCCAGAGAAGCTTTGGCGATCAAGGAAGTGCTGCGGATTTTTGGTGTGGCTCTTCGGGCCTCAAGTCCAACCTCAGCAAGTGCTCAATCACGCCCATCTACACAATCCAAGATAACCTGCAAGAGCTTTAGCAAGCTCGATCCCTACCTCTAGCTACCCGAGCATGACCTAACTTCTTTTCTAGAGCATGACACAAGTGCCTCGCCCTCAACCTTCGACATGCTTGATCCCCACCGACATATTACGGGTACGCTGCGCCTCACAAAGCAAGGACGACGAGGGAGGCAGCATTTAGGCATGTGAGTGAACACGAGCGTGATGGCTGAGAAGTAATTATCGCCCGCCAGGTCCATGCCCCAGAAGAGGACCTGCCGAACGTGGAGTTGTCTGTCCCGTGCGGGGACGGTGCCACGGACCCCCACCGTGGCGTGGAGCCTAAGAACTGCTGAACTGCTAGTCATGCATGTACACCCGAATGTGTCGGGAGAGAATTTGCTGCATCACACTCTAATTAACATCTCTGTGTAAAAATGTCGCGGGGCTCTTCTGATCTTTGCCACGCAAGGAGAGATGAGAGCGGTAATTGTTGGAGATGGTTTTTTTTTTCTCTCCCTAGAAATCATATTGCGAGACTTTTGGGTGGACAGCCCCCGTGATGATCTGATGGATGGTAACATGCATGCATGTACGTGGGTGCAGTGGAGATGCTCTTTGGACAGCCCCCGTGATGGTCCGATGGATGGGTACCATGCGTGCAGTGCATGAATGTCCTCCTCGTCCTGGTAAGCACTGCACGAGGGAGCAGGGGCAAGCAAGGTGGCGAGGGACCGTCGTCCGACGTCGTACGCGCGCTGATGGATGGTTCATTGGCGACTGGCGAGGTGGCGGGGGACCGACCGACGTACGCGCGCCAGCGGTCGGGTCTAGCTGATAACGCTCATGTGTGACCAGGGTGCTGGTGGGCTGGTGACACGACGCTATTGTGCCTTTCATTAATCATTATTGTGCTTGATTCAGGTTTTAGTGTCTAAAGTTTAGCCCATGTCACACTAAATATCGAGATGTTCGAATGCTGATTAGGAAGGTTAAATATATGCTAATTATAAAATAACTGTATAAAAGTAGAGTAATTAATGAGATGAATCTATTAAGCCTATAATTTATCATTAGCAAATATTTACTGTAGTGTCATATTATCAAATTATGGATTAATTAGACTTAATATATTCATCTTGCCAATTAGTCTTAAATATGTATAATTAGTTTTATAATTAGCCTACATTTTATACTCCTAATTGGTATACAAAGATTCACTGGGACAGAGCAAAACTTTTGGTGCGGCTTTAAGATGCTTCGACTTTGCCTCCAAAATCGTTGCAAAGCATAGTATAATGTACACAGAGAGAAACAACTCCGCCTCCTTCCAAAATGAACTAAAAACGGATGTGCCAGAGGAGTTGTTATTTTGGGGCTCCAGCCGGCTCCACTTCAGTGCTACTTTATAGGTCTATATGGTTATGAACTGCTTGTTTTCTTAAGTTTATTAGTAGAAATTTGAAGATAAACAACCAGTAAAGGTAGATTTCTACCGGTGGCTTTGTTAACTAAGCGTCACTATAATTTGAGAATATTTTTAAAAAATATTTTAGATGACCTGAGATGGAGGAATGGTCTAAACGAAAGTCATAGCATTTGAAACTGTGTTATATTGGACTCTGGTCCCAGATGGGAATAGATAACCTAGTGGAGCGTGGAAATTAAGTGTTTGAGAGCAACCTGGCTATAATGTGCACCCCTATCAAAATCGCTGCTTCAACAACAGAGTTGTAGGATCCAAGTGGGGATCTGAACTCCGGGAAATCAATCGTTGTGTCTCCACTTTGATTTGCCTCACGATTCATGTTTATATTAGTGCCAATAATGTTTGGATAAGTGCTTCGACAAGACAACTCTCAATTTGTTGTTTGGTTGACTGATTTTAGTTTAAGAAGCTCATTTTATGATTTCAACTCGCAGAAGATGATGATCCTACCGAGCTTTGTTTGCATGATTTTGACTCGGGGATTCGAGGGACCTTAGCTAGCAACTTGACCTCTACATATGTAATGTTATAGATACTGATAGGTTTTCTAACCTACAAATTGTTGTTGAGCTTTTCCAGAGAATTGTGGAGATCACAAAACATGATTGGCATCCATTCGCTTGTTTACTTATAGGCCATCAAATTGTCGAGAGGATATTTGACTTTAAGTCAAATGATGTATCTTGCCTGCTTTAATAGTTATCCTAAACGTAGTCATTTTTGTATATTCCTTTATCACGTCTTTATAGTGGCATTCCTCTATTTTGCTCTAGCTTCATCACAAGATTGATGTAAAGAGTGACTTTAATTATTATAATAACTCTCCTATAAAGATCTAGAGAATGAGTTTAAGAAAATATTTCGAGAGTGGGGTTAATAAACATTGTTGTAGGTTTGTTGACGAAGGTTCCATTTTGTTTAATGTTTCAAGAAATCAGTTGGTGCAGACAACATATTCTACTATGTGGACAGGCGTATCCGCTCAAGGGTTTTTTTTTTCCAGATACATAGGTTGATAGTCATTAGGGTGCTTGCACTGGTACAGAAATCCTTTGTACAGGCGGTGGTAGACCCATTTATACTGGCGGCCAAGCCCACCGCTTTGTACCGAGGGGTCGTACTAATCGGCCCCAAGATGCAGGCGGGCTGTGAGCCGCCTGTGAAAAAAGTGTTTTCCACAGGCGGCTCACTTTGTCAGCCGCTTTGTGTAAATAGTTAATTACAGGCGGTTGACTAGGTTAGCCGCCTGTGAAAACATTTTTTCACAGGCGGCTCACTTGTGTGCCGCTGTGTAATTAATTTTTTATTTTAAATTTTAATATTTGCCTCCACACTTTGTGCTATATTTGGATATGCAAACATGAACCATAAAATTGCATCATACATACAACACATATAAATATTATAGATATGTACACATGAAATCAAACATCAAGCATAAAATTACATATAATACACGTCATTACATGTTATCCACACAACCATTTAGTGTTTACATGTCATTTCGTTTCAAGTTTAGACCTGCTAGATCTGTCGGCGCTCTAAATCTTTCACTTGCTAAATCGCCCGGCTGCATCAAAATATGCTCCGTCACTTGGAATTATTTCTCTCATAATAAAACCGCACAAGTCGCTACTATATTTTCCATAGTCGTTGGAGTGAAGGGCACGTCCTTTCCTTTCTTTCTCGGCTGGAAACCAAGTTTAAAAGCATCATTGACACATGTCCAACATTAATATTTACAACTTTAATGAGAAAAATTCATACATAGATATTATTTACCATATTTTTGTCCCTGACGTATCGTCCCCGCTGCCTTATAAACTCACACACATAGTATCCACAGTAGACAGATCCAGATGGTTGCTTGTGGCACTATGTAATTAATAAGCAAAAGATTATTCTAAAATTATCATGCCTTGTGTATTATTTATATGATGATATGTGTTCGGACAACTTACCGGATAATGGTGTTGTATCGTCAATGGCACACTAGGATCCGGCGGGCGGCGTCGACCGATCATTTTTGCTTCTTATAAAACCGCCATGCCCTATAGATATCGAATATAAAACACTAAAGTTATTTACAAACTCTAATTCATATTAGTACGAATGTGGTCGCATGTTGGCTCACCTTTCTAATTGAACCGGGGAATGGTTGATACGACTCGGAAGGATAATGTAAGGAGTCTAGGACAAGCACCTTTCTTTCGAATGGATAAATATAAAAAACAATCCAATGGTCACTGCATGAATAAACGAGTGAGCGACACATGTACTTAGGGTTAACACGTTAATTTGAAGTACGCATACGAGGTCATGCTTACCCAAAGTTGTAGGGTGCCAATATGAAATTTATGTACTTATATCTCAGCATTGCTCTACCGAGATAGAGGGCATAATTGTCCTCGTATTTTCTTTGCAATTCTTTTATAGCTTCTGTAACTTCTTCTATTGTTTTGTCCTTCTCTATCTTGGCTCTATCTTTATTTGTAAGTATAAATTTGTGCATATGTTCTTGTAACCTGATTGGACTCAGGTAACCGACCATCGATCCTACAGTTAATGATCTCTGCTCGTGGTCTTGCAAACTACATACAACATCCGTATATTAGAGTTTATCATATTCCAAATTTAATAATAACAATGTGTGTGCATGAGTGATACTTACAGGCACCAGATTGTAATGAGTTGGACGTCAAGCCGCCTATAGTTCAACAGCAGGTGCATGTTCTCGAAGGTAACAAATGCCCTGCTTTTATCCTTGCCAGTAGCAAACACGTCTGCTGGTATGTCAACACTAACTGCATGCAGGCTAGCATTCACTGCTCTCATGTACCAGTCATGAAACCTTTTTATCGTCCATGCACCCTTTTCAAGCACCGTCTATTGCAGCATAGGCCTTCCGGGCACATAGTTACTGGGGACATTGACATAATCATCAATCGTTGGCTTTCTTATATCCTTAAGGGTCAATGGTGTACTTGATGGCGGTTCGACATGTACATCGCCACTTGGGGCTTCCTTTGTTGGTGGCACGGCCGATTTGCTTGGCCGGTGGCTTCCTTTATTTCAGGTGACGGTTCGAGCTCAACGACTCGTGCCGTCCGCCGCTTTCCAAGCCCTTTCAGAAATAGAGCTGTGTCTGCTGCTTTCCCCTTTTTTTGGCTCATAGGGAGAAACCAATTTTGGAATTGAAAATTTCTTCGCCTTCTTGGAGGCCGGTGCTTGTGGGGGGGAGTTTGCTCGCTTCTTCTCGCTTTGGTGGTGGCGGGGAGTTTGCTCATCTTCATTCTCGCTTTGGTGGTGGCGGGGGAGTTTGCTCGCCTCCTTTTTTCGGTGTTGTGTCCTTCTTGGCTGGCGGAGTCTGCTGCTCAGGCATGTTCTTGGCTGGCCCCTCGAGCTCATCCAGCGAGAATGTCAGATCATGTATTGGGGATGACGACGGTGGCTCATAAATATACGGGGATGCTGGAGCATGCATTGGCGATGCTGGCTGTTGAATTGTTTCGGCCTCTTGGGATGGTTGATGCACTGGTGGAGAGGGTGCCGTTGGTGGATCAATCAACCTTACGTACTGTCTCGGCCATTGTATGAAGTTCTTGATTGCTTGTCCAAGCTTCTCTATACCCTCAGAGGTCGGGATGTCGATGAAGTCGTCTTCATGTCCACTCTCGACCGTCAACACTTCCACCCTACAGTATACATCTTGCATCTTGATACCATGGAAATTACGTCCAGGGATAGCATTGCCTGTGGCCACTTGCTTTGTATGCTGATTCCTAAGGCCATATCCAATTATCAATGAGCAAGGCCAAGGTTTATCAGTATCGTCAACTGGATAATGGTCCTGATTTGATGTTGACGCTATACTGCTTGGAAAGGGCATAGATTGTGTGGCCATCTCCTGGGTACCCAAGGGTTGAGCTGGGACAAGCTGCATATACGACGGAGCTTGTGATGACATCTGTTGAGCGGAACTTTGCTCCAGCCAATCGCTTCATCACTTCAGGATCAGGGTTTTTAACGAAGTCTTCCATCAAATCCCTAAACTTTTTGGTGGCCTGCTGCTCAAAAAAATCCTTCATTTGCTCCTTATGTCGTTCTCTTTTCTTATAGACTCCTTTCCACTCTTCACCAAATCCTTCTTTTCATTTGGTTCGGATGAGACGCCCGCACACCGGTGCGGATGCTCGGGGTTACCTACAACATGATATTTCATGTCAATATCGATTTCTATTTTACTCGAACAAAATGGAAAAAAAAAATGGTTACCTAGAGCATGGGTAGGGGCTGTCCCTCTCCCTCTGTGACTTGAAGGCACTGTCTTCTTGATTTTGTTGCTTCCAAAACCTTCTCAAAGAATCTGGCTTGATCTCATCGGGACAGGAGATCTCATCGCTCTCAGTGTTTGCCTTCCCGAGCGAAGCCAATTCGCACTTCTTTTCGGGCACTATATCGGTCAATGCCAACGGCCCTCTCTCCTCTTTGCTTCGTCTTTCGCCCTCCATTTAGGAATCTTGGTCTTGTAACCACCCTTTGCCGAGGTGGTGGTGGTACTTGTTCTTCTTCGCAAGTTCTCGAGGCGGCTTGGCTCTTAGCCTTGGAGTCATCGGAGTTTTTCATGACACGAAAACGTGCCCTTGTTCATTTGTGATAGGGTACCGCTTCGTCGGGTCCCGCCCCTTCTGCGACCACTTTTTATTCATATCGTGCCTATAGCCCCGAATGATATTGCTAATCGCTTCATGACATGACCCTTGACCAAACCTTCTGTTCCCTCCGGGAAAATAAACTTAGTGCACAATTGAGTCCAATAATTCTTCCTCTTTCCTTCAGGCACCATACTCCAATCACTCCAGGTGATATCAAATTCTTCCTTCACTAACCATCCAATGGCGGCCCTAAATTTGGGTAGCGCCTCTAGAGGTGCTAAGGGCTCTCCGCTCGGGCTAACCTCTATAATCCTATAAACTTCTTCTGGAAATCTATTCCTTCCTCTATCTCCTCGTGTCCGATCACTCTTTTTCTTTGTACTTCTTCGCTCGGAGGATGTCCCGGTCGTTTGAGGTGCCGTGTCCTTCTGAACATCTTGTTCTTCTGCCTCCAATTCGGCAACAACTTGAGAGAACACCTCCTGTCAATTCAATTGTTAGGTACATACATACACATGCATTATTCTCTCATATAGACAATCTACTTCCATATATACCTCATCATCATCATCTGGATCACCTTCAGGCTCGTAATTAGGGTCATGTTCCAATTCAAGACGGGTCTTCTTAGCTCTAGGTGATTCACGTGGTGATACGCTCGGGCTCCTATAAGGTTCGGATCCAGAGGAGTCAGATCCCGGTGTACCTATCTAGGCATCGGCCCCTTTCAAGATTTGATAGAGTACTCATCTGCATGAAATACAAGTATAACCATGGAATATAAGTATATACTCTAATTACGTAGCCTAATTAGCAAACCTATTATTAACAAACCCTACTAACTATTGTGAACAAACCCTAAAAAAAATATTACTGACTATTATCAACAAACCCTAAAAAAACCCTACTAACTATTATCAACAAACCCTAAAAAAACCCTACTAACTATTATTAACAAACCCTAAAAAATATTACTAACTATTAAACAAACTCTAAAAAAAAAAATATTACTAACTCTTATTAAGAAAACCTAAAAATAACCCTACTAACTATTATTAACAAACCCTAAAAAAAATATTACTAACTATTATTAATAAACCCTAAAAAAACCCTACTAACTATTATTAACAAACCCTAAAAAAACCCTACTAACTATTATTAACAAACTAAAAAAATATTACTAACTCTTATTAAGAAAACCTAAAAAAACCCTACTAATTACTATTAACAAACCCTAACAAAAAAAAATAAATTAACTAATTACTAATTATCTCACTAAATTAACTAACTAAACTAAATAAATTAACTAACTAAATTAACTAACTAAACAAACTAAATTAACTAATTACTAATTAACAAACTCTAACAAACCCTAACTAAATTAATTAACAAAAAAAAGAAAAAAAAAAAAAACAAGAAACCTGTGGCCCAGCAAAGGCCTTAACAGGCCCAACAATTAATTAACAAAAAAAAAAAAAAAAGGCAGCCACGGCGGCCAGCCAGCCCATAAGGCCCAGCAAGGCTCGCCCTGTGGCCGCCGCCGTCTTGGGAGGGGCGGCGGCGCAAGCGGGCAGCCGCCGCTCCTCCTCGGCGGCTGCTGCCGTGAGGTTGGCGCGGGCGGGCGTGCGAGGGGGCCTACCTCCGGCGCTCCGGTGATGTCGCGGTGGCGATGACGAGGCCGATTGGCGGCGCGGGCGGCAGCGGGCGGCGGCGGCTCACGCGTGGAATTGGCGGCGCCCCCGCGTCTCGCGGCGGTGGCGTGGGCGGGCGGATCCTCCGGCGAGGGAGGGCGCCGGCGGGCGGTCCGGTGAGCGGTGGTGGCGTGGCGGATTTCGGGCAGCAGCCTGGCGTCGAATTCGTTAAGCGCGCGCGCCTCAGGACTTAGAAATTTTCGCGGCCAAAGCGGGAATATATATATTGGGAGATTAGTACAGGCGGGCGACATTGACCCCCGCCTATAAAAACATTTTCCAGGGGGCGTCATTGACCGCCGCCTGTACAAATAGATTAGTACAGGCGGCTTTTTAGAGCGCCACCTGTACTAATCTATTTGTACAGGCGGCGGTCAATGACAGCCGCCTGTACTAATATTTTTTTCTATTTCCCATGGAATTCAGGATATTTATTCCCTATTCTTAGAGATTGTGAATTCAGGATACTAATTCAGGTTTGTTTAATAGGGTTAGTTATTATTTTCTATACCTAGGGTTTGTGAATTAATTAAGTTTTTAATTAAAGGCTTGTTAATTAGGGTTAGTTAATATTCCATGTACCTAGGGTTTGTGAATTAATTAAGTTTTTAATTAAATGTTTGTTTAATAGGGTTAGTTATTATTTCATGTACCTAGGGTTTGTGAATTAATTAAGTTTTTAATTAAAGGTTTGTTTAATAGGGTTAGTTATTATTTCCTATACCTAGGGTTTGTGAATTAATTAAGTTTTTAATTAAGGTTTGTTTAATAGGCTTAGTTAATATTTCATGTACCTAGGGTTTGTGAATTAATTAAGTTTTTAATTAAAGGTTTGTTAATTAGGGTTAGTTAATATTTCATGTACCTAGGGTTTGTGAATTAATTAAGTTTTTAATTAAAGGTTTATTTAATAGGGTTAGTTATTATTTTATGTACCTAGGGTTTGTGAATTAATTAAGTTTTTAATTAAAGGTTTGTTTAATAGGGTTAGTTAATATTTTATATACCTAGGGTTAGTAAATAATATAGAATCCAAAGGTATACAGACAAGGGGAAAGAGGTTTTAATTAAGATTTATTTAATTAAGCTAGAAAATAATATCATTGTCCAAAGGTATACAACAAGGAGAAATGTAAACATCTTGCTTAATAAGAAAGAGTAGCATTAGGTACAAATGATAAGTGATACATGAGTTATATGATAAACAATCTAGCGTGCTACAGTCCTTCCTTGTCCATCGTGGCGCACCCAGGGCAAAGAGGTTTGCGGGATACTTTTCTCAACATTTTTTATGTTTTCTTCAAAGTTTGTAAAAAGAGACATCTCGCTGAACTGGTTAACATCCTCTAAATCCATTACACCATCAACTCCTATAATTTGTTGCTTTCCAGGGGATTGCTACGTGCTTTGGCTTTTTGGGTACTTTTCTTTTCATTCTTAGAGAGGATTTGTTCCACATAGAAGACCTATGCAGCACGGTTAGCAAGGATCCACGGATCATCTTTGTAACATACTTTACTTTGATCAAGAACTCTCTGGCCATAGTTATCCACAGTGACATATTTATCTTGAACCCATCGACATCGGAACACTGGAATCTGCAAGCGTGGACCATATTCAACCTCCCATATGTCATCAATGAACCCAAAGTATGTAGTTTCTTCACCAGTTGCATCATCTACAGCCTCATATCGAACGCCACTATTCTGTGCCATGCGCTTGGTGTCCCTACAGCTGGTGAAAAATGAGAAGCCACTAATGTCATAGCTCTGCCATGATGTGACATGGCTTGATGGTCTAGATGCTAAAATCTTGATGGTTTCTGATTCCTCTGTCATGTCTAAATTCTTTAGCCATGCGGCGAACCGACGCTTGTGTTCCTTGTGTACCCAATAATTTGTGCATCCTGGATTCTCCTCACGAAGCTCTTTCATGTGCTGCTTAGTGAATGGGTCTATTATTATGAGTTGTTGTAGTATGCTGTAATGTACCTCTAGGACTATGTTGTAATCTGGCGGGATAAATGATTTCCGTCCCATCCTCCCTCGTCCACCAAGCCTTCCCTCATGTCGCAACGGAGGCAAACCAATTGATACCTGGTCTTTTAGGAGATTATTACATAATGGTCCTTCAGACTCAATGGCCTCTTCTGTAGTGTATGCCTCTCTATCATGGAACCCTCCGGATGAGCACGATTTGACATATAGCCATTCAATATTGACATGAAACGCTCATACATCCACATTTCATGGAAATACATGGGACCCAATGCCTCAATTTAAGGCATCAAATGAACAACAAGGTGTACCATGATATCAAAGAACGATGGGGGAAAGCACATCTCCAACTGGCTCAATGTCTCTGCAGCAAATTTCTGTAGGGACTCTAACTCATTACGGATAATTACCTTCTCGGATATCTTATTGAAGAAGTAGCACAATCGTGTGATTGCCATCTTTAAGAACTCTTTGGATTTATAGCCACGATGGCAATAGGAAGAAAAGTGGTCAGCATTACATGACAATCATGTGAGTTGTAGTTGGTGAGTGTAAGGTCTTTCATTGAAACAAGACTCCTTATGTTGGAGCAGAAACCAGATGAAACTTTTAAATTCTTCAACCACACACACATTGCATGTTTCTCCTCTCTGTTCAAATTATAGCTTGCTGCCGGTAGATGGTACTTCCCATTCTCTAGGAGTATAGGGTGAAGTTCTTTTCTGATCTTTAAATGTTGCATGTCCAAACGTGAATTGAGACCTTCCTTTGTCTTGCTCTTTATGTCTAGCAAAGTTCCAATTACGCTGTCAAACACATTCTTCTGAACATGCATACCATCGATCGCATGTCGTATGTCCAAGTCTTTCCAGTACGATAAGTACTTAAAGAAAATAAACTTCTTCTTAAATGTGTCCTCTTCATTTGCCTTCACAACCTTTCTTGGTTTCCCATCTTTGGTCTTCTTTCCAAAAATAAACTTGACATTCTCAACTATCTTGTACACTCTGTGCCCTTTACTATAACCTGATGGAGCAGTAGATTTTGATTCGTCCATATTGTCAAAGTACTTGTTCATCTTTTGTAAGCGGTACTTATGGCCTGCCGGTAGCCACCTCCTATGCCTCATGTACACTATCTTATTAGATGGAGGAAGAGACACGTGCCATGTTCCATCTATGCACTCTACACAACCAACCTTTTCTCTGAACTGGCCTGATAATGAGAAGAGAGCAGGGTAATCATTAATTGTGACAATAATAATTGCTCTCAGTGTGAATGTCTCTTTGCGGAACGCATCGATCATGTCCACACCCACTTCCCATAGTATTTACATCTCTTGCATTAAGGGCTCCAGAAATACATCCATATCAACTCCAGGTTGTGTTGGTCCGGAAATAAGAATGGTTAGCAAAAGATATTTTCTTTTTTGACACAACCATGAAGGAAGGTTGTATATTGTCATGATCACTGGCCATGTGTCAGTGCGTCTTTGCTCCTCTCGGTAAATGGATTCATTCCATCGATTACTCGGAGAGCAAACCTTACATTTCGTGGATCCTCGGCAAAGTCCGGATATTTCTTATCGAATTCTTGCCATTGTTTTGCATCGGCTGGATGTCGTAACTTTTCATCATCTTTCCTTTCATCGGAAGCATGCGGGTCATAAGTTCGCATCATGCGGGTTTACAAACAAACACCTCAAACGATCAACCACGGGGAGATACCATATCACCAATGCAGGAATTCTTCTCAATGCATAATAGTCCACTTCGATATTGCTAGTGGGCTTTGAGCGTTTGTCTTATTGAGTCTTTGTTTGGGTCTTCTTTCGCTTCCTCCCCTGAAGAAACAGAGGCTGTATTCTCTTCCTCTCGATAATCTTTATTCGTCTTGTACCTACTAGCACCACAGTTTGGACAATTTGTCTAAGTCTTTGTCTTGATCACCCCGATATAGAATACAATGATTTCTACATGCGTGGATCTTCTCAACACCCATCGTAAGTGGACTGACTAGCTTCTTTGTATAGTACATGTTAGCGGGCACTTTGTTCTCCTTAGGAAGAAGGTCTCCAAGTACACGCAATAAATCATTGAAGCTAGCATCGGACCAACCATATCTAGCCTTAATCGTTTAAAAACGAAGAACAGCCCGTAGTGTCGACCACTCTTTGGAACAACCTTTCGACTCGTCGTACAAAGGCTCCTCTTTGGCTTCTTCAAGGCTTCCATTCGCTTCATGAAGAATATTGATGGATCCGCACAACGGTTCATTATTGCCTCTAAGAAATCTGCATCTTCAATGGCATCGGTGTTAGCATCTTTGAGTTTCATTGACATCGGACGTAGCATTATGAGTTTGATTGACATCGGCATAGCATGATGGGTTTCATTGATATCGGCATAGCATCACATTCATTGAGATATGGCATTGGACCCTCCACATTGATGTTACTTGCGGTGTTATCGGTTGTCCGCATATAAGGTGTAGAACTACCCTCACCATGTTTTGTCCAAATCAAGTAGTCCTCCATAAATCCTCTCGCAAACCGGATGAGAAGTGATTGCTTCCACATTGTCAAATACCACAATATTTTTACAGTCTGCGTATGGACAACATATGTGCTTCGTCTTTGTTCTCTGAGCATGTATCTTCACGGCATCAATAAATTTTTGGACCTCCAGTACATATGATGGGTCTAATCTTGATAAGTTGTACATCCATAATGACCTCTTCATATTTATCTGTAATTAGTTAAGACAATATTGTATGTCACTCTAAAAACAAAACGAATATAACCCCTCATAAGTAAGATACTAACCTCCGTCAATTAAACAGATATGAAAACCTACCCCTTATAGAATTTACAAAATAAAGAATTTAAATAATTGTTTAAACTCATTTTTATAATTATAAGAATTAATTAAACGGAGATGGCATCTTGATTAACAAACCCTAAGTATAAGCAATAATAACAAACCCTAACTAACAAACCCTAAGTACATGAAATACTAACTAACCTTAATTAATAAACCATTAATTACTAACTAAATTAATTCACTAACCCTAAGTACATAAAATATCTAACCCTAAATAATAAACCATTAATTACTAACAAAAATTATTCAAAACCCTAATGTACATGAAATAATAACTAACCATATTTAACAAACCAGTCATTACTAACTAAAATTATTAACAAACGTTAAGTACATAAAATACTAACTAACCCTAATTAGTAAACCTATAATTACTAACTAAATTAATTTACAAACCCTAAGTATAGGCAATAATAACTAACCCTAATTAACAAAACATTAACTACTAAATTAATTCACAAACTCTAAGTATAAATAATATACCTTACACTAATTAACAAACCATTACTTACTAATAAGTACTTAGATTAAAAACTAAATTAATTCACAGTTTATAAGTACAGGGAATAAGTACAACAATTTTAAAAAGTACTCATTTCCTATTTCAAGATTTTTCAATAATTTAGTATAAGACTTCATAAAGTGTTAATCATCTAAAAAAATATAAACTAAAACTCAATAAAAAAAACTTTAAAAAGTGCTCATCATTACTCTATTGCATTGATCTACTCACAAGAATTCTAAAAAGTATTTATTTTCTATAATCCGAGCAAGATACAATTTACTATGAATTTATAAAAAAAAATAGCTAAAACTCTCTCTCTTGCCCTAGCTATGAACCCTAACCCTAACCCTAGATTTAGAGCACCTCCAATATAAGAATTGAACCAAAGAATCACTAAAAAAATAGCGGCAACGACACTAACTAACCTTTTGGAAGTTTCTCACCAAAGAAATGAAGTTCAAAACCTCCCCCCCTTGGAATCGCCACTTCTCTATCCGCCATTTGTGCACACAAAGACGGGAGTAATCGTTTTGTGCGGAGGTGGATGAAGGGAATTTATAGCAATATTAACACAGGCGGTTGGTAAGGAGGGGCGCTGTGTAAACACATTTACACAGACGGCTCTCTTAAATCTGCCGCCTGTGTAAATAGCTATAGTTACACAGGCGGTTTACAATGTCAGCCTTACACAGGCGGTTGGCATTGTAAACCGCCTGTGTAAATACACCTATTTACACAGGCGGCAGATTTAAGAGAGCCGCCTGTATAAACGGTTTTACACAGGCGGTTCTCTTGTTGGGCCCACCGTATTTTTTGTACTGGCGTCATGAAATAGTGAACCGACTGTGAAAAAAAATCAAGGTGCCCGAAAAAAAAGATTTTTGTACTAGTGTTGTATATATATGTGGACAGAATAAATTTTTATACACCGTGTGCTTTAATACGGAGGACGGAAATGATCTCAAGGTGGTTTGTATCAACTTGATGTAACTGTCTTGGATTAATAAAATGCTTTATCAATAAAAAAAATCTATAGAAACTCTGCAGGCTACAACTTCTGAGCTCGCAGTTGAAAGCTCATGCGTATCTTCGTGCTTTTCTAGTTAAACCGCATGGAAACATTTTCAAGTATTGGCAGCTTGCGATAGGGCAACATACATACATTTAAATATCGAGAACGAACCTCATTAGCAAGTTATTAGTTTTCAGAACATCTGGGCCAAGTATAGATGCAGCTCATCTCGAGCATGTGCTGATACTGCTCAGCTCGCCTATTTATTCGCCCCTCCTCTCTCGACTTCACCTGCACCACAACACATCCACCCTTCGCTTGTAATAATCACAGGGATCCACCATGGGCAGATTAGCTGGGGTATCGCTCTTAAGCCTCCTCCTCGCCGTCGCTGCCGCGGCGGCGGTGCCCCAGGCGGAGGTCCAGTCCTCCTACATTGTGCACGTCGCGCCCGGACACGCGCCGCGGCCGTCGCGTCCGCGCTTGCTCTCCCGCGCATACACCTCCTTCGTTCTCGACCACCTCCCAATGCACCTGCAGCAGCCGAAGCCCAGGGTGCACTACTCCTACGTGCACGCCGCAACGGGCTTCGCGGCACGGCTGACGAGGAGCCAGGCCGATCACCTGGCGTCTCTGCCTTCCGTCCTCGCCGTCGTCCCCGACAGGATGCAGCAGCTGCACACCACCCTGACGCCGTCGTTCCTCCAGCTCTCGGACCCGAATGGGCTCCTCCCGGCGTCGAACGCCGCTCCGGACATCGTGATCGGCGTTATCGACACCGGCATATACCCCAAGGACCGCGCGTCGTTCGCCGCGGACCCGTCGCTGCCGCCGCCGCCGCGCACGTTCCGCGGCCGCTGCGTCTCGACGCCGGAGTTCAACGCCTCCGCGTACTGCAACAACAAGCTCGTCGGCGCCAAGTTCTTCAGCGTGGGGTACAAGGCCGAGCACGGCGGGGCGGTTGGTGAGACGGATTCCGAGTCGCCGCTCGACACCAACGGCCACGGCACGCACACCGCATCCACGGCCGCAGGCTCTGCCGTGGCCGACGCCGCCTTCTTCGACTACGGCAAAGGCACAGCCGTTGGCATGGCCTCACGCGCTCGCATTGCCGCTTACAGGGCGTGCTGGGCAGAGGGCTGCGCGGACTCTGACGTCCTCATGGCGTTCGAGGAGGCCATCAAGGACGGGGTCAACGTCATCTCTGTCTCGCTCGGCGCCGACGGCGAGTCGCCCGAGTTTCACAACGACACCACGGCTGTGGGAGCGTTCAGAGCCGTCAGCAAGGGCATCGTCGTCTCTGCCTCCGCGGGCAACGACGGCCCCGGCGAGTTCACCGCCGTCAACGTCGCGCCCTGGATCCTGACGGTCGGTGCGTCGACCATCAACCGCCAGTTCCCTGCGAATGTCGTTCTCGGCAACGGCGAGACCTTCACCGGCACTTCCCTCTACGCCGACACGCCGCTCGGTCCAAGCAAGATACCGCTCGTCTACGGCGGCGACGTGGGCTCAAGTCTCTGTGAAGCTGATAAGCTGTACCCCAGCAAGGTCGCCGGAAAGATCGTGGTTTGCGAGCCTGGCGTGATCGGTGGAGCAGCTAAAGGAGAAGCCGTCAAACTAGCCGGAGGTGCCGGAGCAATCATCGGTAGCTACGAAGAGTACTGCGAGGAGACCTTGGCCACACCACACGTCCTTCCCGCGACGGATGTGACGTTCTCCGCCGCCGAGAAGATCAAGGAGTACATAGCAACGAATGCATCCCCCACCGCAACAATCGTGTTCCTCGGCACCGTCATTAGCAAGGCACGGTCATCGCCAAGAATGGCATTCTTTTCCAGCCGTGGCCCAAATCTCCGGGCGCCGGAGATCCTCAAGCCGGACATCACAGCCCCTGGAGTGGACATCCTGGCTGCCTGGACCGGCGAGAACTCACCCTCTGAGCTCGACGGCGACACGAGGCGGGTGAAGTTCAACTTCTTATCCGGCACGTCCATGTCATGCCCGCACGTCAGCGGCATCGTCGCGCTGCTCCGGCAGGCGCGGCCACACTGGAGCCCCGCCGCGATCAAGTCCGCGCTGATGACCACCGCGTACAACGTGGACAACGCCGGCGACGTGATCAAGGACATGTCCACCGGCAAGGAATCCACGCCGTTCGTCCGAGGATCCGGCCATGTGGATCCTAACCGCGCCCTTGACCCGGGTCTAGTGTATGATGCTGGCGCCGACGACTACGTCTCCTTCCTGTGCGCGCTCGGTTACACCGCCGATCAGGTTGCCCTCTTCACATCGGAGAAGACTGACTGTTCCAAGCGCAAGGGCTCCGTTGGCGACCTCAACTACCCAGCCTTCTCGGTGGTATTCGGCTCCGACAAGAAAGAAGTCCGGCAGCTGCGCGTTGTGCGCGATCTCAGCAGCGAATTCTGTGCAGGGTACACGGTCAGCGTCACTAACCCCGCCGGCGTGCATGTCACGGTGAGGCCACGGACTCTGCTGTTCCGCCAGTCGAATCGGACGCAGAGGTACCAGGTAACCTTCACATCGCTAAAAGGAAAGAACGTTACTGAGAAGCACACATTCGGGTCGATCGTGTGGAGCGACGGCAAGCACAATGTGACAAGCCCCATCGCCATCACCTGGCCGGAGGAGACCCAGCAGAGCCAGGTGGCGGCAATGTGATTCAATTATACGTGTGACCTGGCTACTTTAGTGTACGCATGCCTTGCTTTTGTTGTAAGCAGCGGATGAGCTGACTATGAATAAGCTAGCTGCCTCTCATTTCAGTACTCTTCCATCTCATGGTCGTGTGCTCTCGTGTTGTAGAATTGTTACTCCTTGCTGTAATTCAAAATAAGTGGTTTGAAGTATGTACCAACCTTTTTATTAAAATGACACCCTGAGGGATATGTTCTTAGCATCTATACCATGTGTAAGTATTTGTCAGGCTTTCCAACACATGATATTTTAACAAGAGTAAAATACACGAGCAGTCCTTACACTTGTACCAACATGTCATGTAGATTCTCTCCGAAGTCTTAAAAAATGTATTTTTAAATCCTCAAACTTATATTTATGTGTCATTTATATTTCAAACTCTCAAAATCTATTTTTGGATCTCCTGATTTGTCTCAATGTGTTATATATAGGTTCCTAAACTAAACTTGTCATAGTATATTATATAGGTCCAAATAGACCCTGTTTATTTTGCATCACGATAATACACATGCCACAACAGTCGGATCCACACCTCATTATTGAATGATGAATGAACTTAGCGGCAAAGCTTCGCCTACCTCTTCCACCTAAGCAATAGGAGCCTTGATGTGGAGGAGAGGAAGGAATGGGGTCGGGATGGCGAGCTCGAGAATAATGTGATGCCACACTATATTGGAACATAGAGAGAGGGGAAGAGAACATGGAGATAGAGCTAGAAGACAGAGAGGGGGAGGGTATAGATGGAGGACAAAGACCAACATGTGGGTTGGTTCAAGCTCATTTGGAACTAAATGGTATCTCTAGACAAGTTTGGATACCTAAAAATGTATTTTGAGAGTTCACGAAGCTATGTGATACCAGAAGGCAAGTTTAAGAATGGTTCATGCGTTTTACTCTTTTTGCTATAAAAAAAATAGGATATATGATCTATATTATATATGACTTTAGCGCTAACAATGTATTTGATATAGAAAAAGATTTACATCGATTCATACATGAAATATGAGACTTTGATGGGCACACATTACTTATGTACAACATTACCTAATTTTCTATCTTAAAGTAGTAGAAGTGAATAAGTTAAAAGAAGCATAAGGGCTCCTAGCTTAGCTAATGCTTAAAGAGCCTCAGTAGCACCTCTGGTCTTGGGTTCGACTCTTCATTGGAGTGAATATTTTAAAATTTAACAGTATTATGCTTTCAGTGGTAGGCGACATCGATTTTGTGCTTTTAGTGGTAGATGACGCTCCTGTGTAGAGTTTGCCTGCGTGCATTCATAGAGATGAGTGTCTGCGCTATACCGTATAATTTGAAAAAAAAAGTAAAGAATACAAAGAAATAATTTAGGATATTGTAACAACATATGTGAAAATGTGGTGTGATTTTTGTGACACATCAGGCATACGTACCTTGATTTAGGGTTTTGCATTAACGAAGGTGGAAGTGGGTAATTTATAATGATTTGTGTGATAATTTAAATGGACATTTAGGATATTACTTGTCATTATTTTAATAATAGCACGTGGAGTTGGCTAATTTAAATGCATGTTTAATGGTTATAATCTAGTATTTTTTATAATGGTATTAGGCTATCCTCACTCGTCGTCCTCTATTTCCATCCTCTAAAAGGAATATTATGTCCTCGTCAGCAAGATTCTTTTCTCTATATTAATTTCTCCCGCATCCATCATCCTCTATATCTCATCATTTATATCCTAGTAATCAATATTTTTTACTCAAATCCATCTTACCCATCCCATCTACAGCCGCTGACGAGTGGGACCATGGCCCCACCTTTTTATCTCCCACCGGCCCGGCTCTCCCCTTCTCTCTCTTCCCTCCTCGTCTCCGCCCAGGCGTCTCCTCTCTCCTCGCCTTCCTCGCCCGAGCCGCTGACGGCGGGCGGAGGGCTCGCCTCGGCTCGCGGGCGGCATGGCCCGCGCCCGAGCCCCAGCCGAGGGCCTCGCCCAGCCCCGGCCGCTGGCGCGCTGCCCTCGCACCGCGCCCGAGGACGCGAGCCGCCGCGTCTCAGCCCCGGCGCGGCGCGCTGCCTCGCTTGGCCGCTAAGGCCTTCGGGGAGGCCGGGCGGACGCCACGCGGGCGCGATCTCCGGCGGCGCCCCCGCTCTTCGCCTCGGTGAGCGCGCCGCGCGCTGCGGGCGGAGGAACCCGCCGCTGGGCGGAGCTGCGCTCGGGCGGGCGGAGCGCTCCTTCTCCGGCCCAGCGGTGGTACTCCGCAGCAGCTCGCAATCGCGTAACGGCGGGCGCTTCGGGCACGGGCGCAGCGCTGGGTGACGCTGTCTGGCAGCGGGCGCTGCTCGTCATGCGCTACGCGACGAAGCGTTGGCCTTCGGGCTCTGGCAAAGGGCGGTAGCAAAGCGGGCGCGGCTCTCGGCAGCCGGCGCGACGGACGCGCAGCACGCCGCGGCGCTGGGCGGGCGTTCGCGCAGCCGGGCCGGCCAGCTACGGCGGCGCTGGCGAAGGCGACGGGCCGCCGGGGCCAAGACGGGCGGGCGTGGCGATGCGCGCGCGCCCTTCTCTCTCCTCCCACACGCCGGGCGCGGGGCCCGCATCGGGCGCCACGCAGACGCGTCGGCCGGCTACCCCCCCAGCTTTGGCGTGCGGCTCACGCCGGATTCGGACGCCACGTCGGCGAGCCCCGGGACTACCCGCTGCTTTGGCGTGCGGCGTTCCATCCGGGAAACGCGCGTTCCGGACTCCTTTCCGGATGCGAGTGCGCATAGCCTTAGTGATGTTGCTTCAACTTATTTTAATAATGGAGGTGATGATCAATTTAGATGCAAATTTATAGTGTTAAATGTATATATAATTATTTTATTATAGCATAGGTGGGAAATTTAGACAAAAACCTGGATGTTACTACTATAGCTTATATTTCATAATGAATATACGGTAATGTTAGCTTTACTTTTTATAAAAATCATGGTGTTACTAGTAACTTCAACTTGCTTTCCAACGATAGTCCTAAAAACAGGGTCTTTACTTTTCAATTCGAGAGCCCTCTTTTCTTAATTTTATTTCAGGTATAGCCTTTAAAATAGAGCTATCAAACTCATTTGTCATTGACTCACTGGGCCAAAATGAAACGGGGAAAGAGCACTGGCTACCGGAGAGTCACCCGTTTGGGGAGTCGCGGTCACCATGGGTCGCGGCGTCGCTTCCCTTTCACTATCCATGTTGGATACAGCGTGTTTGGTTAGTGTCAGGTCAGGGGACGGTGCAAAACGATCCGAACCCGTATCCGAAGTTGGTTCGTGCATTTGGTTTGCCGAGCGGACTCGTGTTGTCCGTCATCACGTCGCTCCTTTCGCTGGTGTAAAGGTGGCACCAACTCAATCCTTGGATATCCGTCGGATCAGTTCATGCTGCACCAGGTGACTCCGGATGGAGTCACTCCTCAATCTAAACACACTGTTATTACCCTCTCCAATCTCCACGCCGAACACACACTATTCGAGTTACTCTAGCATTAGAGGCATAGAGCATGAGCATCCACCATGTGTCTGGCAGCTTGCGACAATGCAACATGCCGTTAAATATCGAGAACGAGCTTCATAAGCAGAGTTTTCTAAATGGAAACGAGTCAGACTAGCTAACAAGTTCAGTAATGAACGAGTTCAATTAGCCAATTAGTCTTCAGATCTGGAATTGATTCCTAGCTAACGAGTCCAGTAATGAACGAGTTCAATTAGCCAATTAGTGTCCAGATCTGGAATTGATTCTTACACCCCACATGATTTACGACGTGCTGATCTGAATCGGTTTAGGTGTAGTAGGTGCATCCTCCTCGAGCATGTGCGCTGTGCCTGTGCGCATACTGACACTGCTCAGCTCGCCTATTTATTCGCCCTTGCTCTCTCGAGTTCACGACAAGTCCACGACACATCCACCCCTTCCTCGTAATCATGGGCAGATTTGCTGGGGTATCGCTCTTAAGCCTCCTCCTCGCCGTCGCTGCCGCGGCGGCGGTGCCCCAGGCGGAGGTCCAGTCCTCCTACATTGTGCACGTCGCACCTGGGCACGCGCCGCGGCCGTCGCGTCCGCGCTTGCTCTCCCGCGCATACACCTCCTTCGTTCTCGACCAGCTCCCCACACACCTGCAGCAGCCGGAGCCCAGGGTGCACTACTCCTACGCGCACGCCGCCACGGGCTTCGCGGCGCGGCTGACGGGGCGCCAGGCCGACCACCTGGCGTCTCTGCCTTCGGTTCTCGCCGTCGCCCCCGACGTGATGCATCAGCTTCACACCACACTGACACCGTCGTTCCTCCAGCTCTCGGACCCGAATGGGCTCCTCCCGGCGTCGAACGCCGCTCCGGACATCGTCATCGGCGTCATCGACACCGGCATCTACCCCAAGGACCGCGCGTCTTTCGCTGCGGACTCGTCGCTGCCGCCGCCGCCCAGCACGTTCCGCGGCCGCTGCGTGTCGACGCCGGAGTTCAACGCCTCCGCGTACTGCAACAACAAGCTCGTCGGCGCCAAGTTCTTCGGCCTGGGTTACGAGGCTATGAACGGCGGGATGATTCGTGAGACGGATTCCCAGTCGCCGCTCGACACCAACGGCCACGGCACGCACACCGCGTCCACGGCCGCAGGCTCTGCCGTGGCCAACGCCGCCTTCTTGGACTACGGCAAAGGCACAGCCGTCGGCATGGCCCCACGCGCTCGCATCGCCGCTTACAAGGCGTGCTGGGCTGAGGGATGCGCGGAATCTGACGTCCTCATGGCATTTGACGAGGCCATCAAGGATGGGGTCAACGTCATCTCCGTCTCGCTCGGCGCCGTCGGCCTGGCGCCCGAGTTTCACAGCGACAACACAGCTGTGGGAGCATTCAGAGCCGTCAGCAAGGGCATCGTCGTCTCTGCCTCTGCGGGCAACTCTGGCCCCGGCGAGTTCACCGCCGTCAACGTCGCGCCATGGATCCTGACGGTCGGCGCGTCGACCATCAACCGCCAGTTCCCAGCGGACGTCATTCTCGGCAACGGTGAGACCTTCACCGGAGTTTCCCTCTACGCCGGCACGCCGCTCGGTCAGAGCAAGATACCGCTCGTCTACGGCGGGGACGTGGGCTCAGGCGTCTGTGAAGCTGACAAGCTGATCCCCAGCAAGGTCGCCGGCAAGATCGTGGTTTGCGACCCTGGTGTGATCGGCCGAGCAGCTAAAGGAGAAGCAGTAAAACTTGCCGGAGGAGCCGGAGCAATACTTGTCAGCACCAAAGCGTTCGGCGAGCAGGCCATCACCAGCCCGCACATCCTTCCTGCGGCGGCCGTGACGTTCGCCGCCGCTGAGGAGATCAAGAAGTACATAGCAACGACCGCATCCCCCGTCGCGACGATCGTGTTCCGTGGCACTGTCATCGGCAGGACGCCGACATCGCCAAGAATGGCATCCTTTTCCAGCCGTGGCCCCTAACCTCCGGGCGCTGGAGATCCTCAAGCCGGACATCACCGCCCCGGGAGTCGACATCCTGGCTGCGTGGACCGGTGAGAACTCACCCTCGGAGCTCGACAGCGACACGAGGCGAGTGAAGTTCAACATCATATCCGGCACGTCCATGTCGTGCCCTCACGTGAGTGGTATCGCCGCGCTGCTCCGGCAGGCGTACCCGGACTGGAGCCCCGCCGCGATCAAGTCCGCCCTGATGACCACCGCGTACAACGTCGACAACGCCGGGGACATCATCACGGACATGTCGACCGGCAAGGCGTCGACACCGTTCGTGCGCGGTGCCGGCCATGTTTTCCCCAACCGCGCCCTCAACCCGGGCCTCCTGTACGACGCCGGTGCCGACGACTACATCTCGTTCCTCTGCGCGCTGGGTTACAACGCCGAGCAGATGGCCATCTTCACGAGCGACAGCTCGGAGACTGACTGTTCCAAGCGTAAGGACTCCGTTGGCGACCTCAACTACCCGGCCTTCTCGGTGGTGTTCGACTCCGACAAGAAACCGGTTCGCCAGCGCCGTGTCGTGCGCGAAGTTGGGAGCTGGTTCCTAGCCTGGTATGGTGTCAAGGTCACTAGCCCGGCTGGCGTCAAAGTGACAGTGAAGCCGGACAATCTGCTGTTTAGCCCGTTTCAGCGGACGTACAAGTATGAGGTCACCTTCACGCCGGTAGAGGGGATGAATATGACTCAGAAGCACACGTTTGGGTCGATCGAGTGGAGCGACGGCGAGCACAAGGTGACGAGCCCCATTGCCGTCACCTGGCCGGAGACCCAACAGAGCCAGGCCGTGGAGACAATGTGATGCAACTATATACAAGTTTGAGCGGACTACTGTCGTGTCGTGTGTGCCTATCTTTGCTTCGTAGTGTTAGTAAGCAGCAGGCTAATAATGAATGTGAGCTGCCTAGTTTCAGCACTCTTCCATTCCATGGTCTAGATGTACAAAATGTGAGCTGCCTAGTTTCAGCACTCTTCCATTCCATGGTCTAGATATACAAGCTGTCATTCCTCGCTGAAATTCATAATAATAAGGCTGCATTAGCTAAGTTTCACCTTGGATTTGGATCTCGCACATGGTTGCAGTGGCACCGGGCCATGGCTGCCGTGGTGATCTGATCCCAATGCAACCACCAACCCAATCGGCTCGCCTACTTATGGGCGCCACCGACTCTGCTCACTCCCACTCTCACCTTGATACAATGGCCGGGCAAGCCGGTGTGGTGTGCCTCCTCCTCTTCGCTGCCAGCTCTGTCGCCGATTTGTGCCCTTTAGATCAATATCTACCGCAGCTATAGCCACTAGACCTAGCCCTGGAAGTTCCCAGGGGCTTTGCACCCAACATCAATAAAAGCATATAGAAATGTGGTAATAGGCAATTGCGAAGCTAAGCTGATTACAATTTACAACATGGGGAATCCCTGGCTTTCAACACAAACTAACCTACAGTGAGCAAGTAAATGTTATGCTTGATAACTCATTGTTAACCATTAACACCAATGGATCAGTATTCAAATTTTGAGCTATTTCAGCCATAGTAATGTGGGCAATTCAAACATACTTGACATGGCACCAAAAAAAAGTGACAGAACTTGATGGCATCACTTCTACCAGTCCAAATTCAGCAGCACACACTTGAGGGTTTTTTTTCTTTATAAAGAAGCACATTAGCTGGTTCAAAATTCTGGTGCACAATTGGAGGTTGGAAGCTATCATAGAGATACCTGCAGAGAAAAGGTAATTTGAAAATAAATTGAGTGAAAGCTCTACCGCTTTAAATAATAACACCATATGTGGATTATTGTACCGATAATAGAACAATAACTACACTTACTCTGAGGCTTTTCCTGAACCAAGAGCAACTGGAGGCAGGTATTCCATGCCAGTGCACTTTCAGTATCCTCTCCATCATGAAGTGCATCATCTAGTGTCCGTTCTGCTAAAGTGATTGTACATTAGTAACCTCTGCCCATATTCAGCACAGTAGCCAACCAACTCAAGAATGTTAGGATGCTCGATCTCAGATATTTTCAACATGTTCTACTGTTCTAGGAAGTCATCTACTGATATCTTCCATTAGCACTGTCAATCTTCATAACCTCCAATAACTCCACAAAATACAATTATACTAGCTTAATACTTGAACTGAACAGGCTGCTCTTTCATCAAGACAGGTAATACTCCATACCTTGCAATCAGGAAGCTCTGCTAGGTAAACCTTTCTTATTCTGCTCTCTTATCACATTCTCCTCTCTGAAACTATTTGTATATTGCTGAAGAGATGCAACAGAGAATGGTGTGGCAGAAGTCGAGTTACTTGTCTTCGCTAGAGGACCATATTGCTTTTTCTGGTGGAACAGTAGGATTTGCAACAACTCTTTCAATTGGGGGTAGTGACAGTGGAGGAGGGACTGGTGGTCGAGTGTGCTCGATCAAAATTAATAATGCGCTCCTTTTGGTTTCGGGAGACTTCTTTGGAAAAGCTGTAAACAACAGCATGCAAACTTTCAGACATTTGTAGTTGGTGAATATAATATTCAGTGCTGTTTTGACTTAAACTCTTATGATATATGTTCTAAAGTATGTTCCATTTTTAGTTCACTAAAGGTCAAAATCTATTGAACTGGAAGAATGCCATAACATGTCATTTCTTCAGTTTTGATCTGTATCAAATATTCAAATACTTTCTGGATTAGTTACATTTAGTTCCATGGATGGATCATCCTGATGCATGTGTGTCAGCATGAGCACTGGGACGTGATTCAGAAGCTTCTGTTCTTCAGATTGACACCTGTCAGGACAGAAGACTTAATGCAATAATTCCATTCGTATAGAAAAAGGAGCTGCAGAGAGGGAAAAAAAAAGCTCTTAGATGATAAGAGATATATTTACATAAGGCACTCTAATGTTTGACACCTTTACCCATTCATTACCATCAAATGTAGCCAACAAACATGCTCAGTTAAGCACATGTTTCTTAGCAATTCAAATCTGTAGAGCACATGTTTCTCTTGTGAACTTTGATTTTTGAAGCCACTTGCCTCATAATTCTGCAACTTATTTATTACAGCAAATTAGCTCTATGTTATTTATTACACCAAATTAACTTTATAAGTTATTTATTAAACCAAATTTTTTCTCTGGGGACCATGATATTCTGGTGATAATGTCCTGAATCCTGGTGATAATGCTTTGTGGAGATATTCTTTTTTTGGGGATAACAAGAGCAGTGGTTTGTGTAGAAAAATTTCAGAGTGATTTTATACATTGTGAGTTCATTTTGGTCAAGCAAAAAAAAAACAAACTATATTGAGACCAATCCTTAATTAGCTCCAATGGCAAGCGTTGTTGGGTGTGAATGTGTGATACTGCTCACATGTGTTTGAGGTTTGCTTGACCCTGGTGCTTCGAATCATGTACGTATACTATATGTATTTTAAATCCACAATATTTTTTATTAATCGCCTGCTGTTCAATTCCTTTAGGACCCACTCTTTTCATATACAGCTTCGTTAGATTCACTAATCCAGTATCATCCGCAAAAGGTAAACATGGTAAGACCCTAAGATCACTTAACCTGTTATTGCCAGAATATGTTAGAACAGGGAAGTAGCTAGACTCAAGCATCTGATCAGTCGGCAACTCAGCATCACAGAGCTTCTCAGATCCACCAATCTGTTCATGTTCTGCAATCTGAAAAGCATTGAACTCTATCATCAGTTAATAACGGCACCGACAAAATGGAGGTAGTGCAGATGTAATGGTTATTGATGTTTGCTGTTGACAATTAACTTGCCAGTTGCCACACTTACTCTTATCTAACAAGCTCGAAATCTTCTTGTGTTCTCACAGGATGTAGAGCAAAAATCATCATTCAAAAAAGAGATATCTGTTAGAATACCAAGACATTTGATAGATATATGCTAGCAGGTATTCGAATGCCACTTTCCAGAGTTGAAGTGCTTCAAAACGGCTAGCCTAGCAGTTGTCACTAGCTGCATCAGAAATGAAAAGGAAGCTAGCGGTTATCACTAGCTACATCAGAAATGAAAACAAGGGACAGAGTCGACGGATAAGAGGAAATGAAAAGACAGGAAATTGTAGTATTTTGTTCCCAGAGTATAAAGTTTGTTGTTGATCCAACCGATCCAACCACAAATGTTTGGGTTGTTCGCTTTGCTGAAAAACAAAAATATTGTTTGATCAATGAAATAATATTGCTCATAAGACAAGCGAATAGAGCCAGCTTCACATTAGTTTCAACTTCCATCCACAAATGTTATTACTTGCTCCACACCGGTGTAGATACCAGTGTGGAATTTCTTTTCTGAAAATGGGACAGCACCAAAAGGGGGAAAATAGAAATACAGGAGCTAGTAGCACACTGAGAGGTTGTTATAATCAGGAAAGAATGTTAGCAGAAGAAATACCGTACCCAAAAAAAAAAAAAAAATCACCCATAACAACCGCGGCTGCCGCGCTGGTTTTGGAGACAAAAACAATAGAGTACTAGGAAAATATAGCTACTCTTTTAAGTCTTTAAGATGTGAGACAATGACACCAAAGGTGGCCGGTTGGAGATCGTTTAAATAACATCTGAATCGAGTTCTAGGAAAATACTATATCAACTCTTATAAGTCTTAAGTGTGAGAATAACATCAGTAGCAAGGTACTCATATGACAATGACACCAGGGTGACCTGCTAGGTTACACACAAAAGATAGCACTTTTACAACTTATAAATACTACTAACTAGTACAAGCTAACAAAGCTGAATATTTCTGAAACAAGCCAAAAGGTTCATCACTTATACTAAAATTATTATTATGCAAGGCAGCCTTAACTCGTTACCGCACCAACCACACATGACAATAGTGCAACACCAACTTGTTGTCATTCGTCTTCGTCTTCGGGGACCTCCAGCTGGAACTCAGCATACCCCCTGATGAGGCACTGGCGGTTCAAGTAGTCACGGAACTCACAATCAACCTCATATCGGGCGGTTTCTTCAGCAATCAGGCTTTCGAGGAAGGGATTGGGATCAGTGCAGGTGAAAGGCTTGGAACGGCCATTATTCAAAAGACAATAAACTTGCATCTTGTCCAACCTCCTAGTCACCATCTTAGTCTTCCCATTTCCGCCGGACAATTTCGCCTCCTTCGATCCGCTGCCCTCTGTCTCCACCTCCTCAATCGATCCGCTGCCCTCCATCTCCACCTCCTCAATCGATCCGCTGCCCTCCATCTGTTAGTTAATAATTCCGATTTCATTAAGAAAAAATATTAAAAGAGTTCCTTTTATTCTTCTTCAGAAAAAGAAAAAAAAAACTTTTTTGTACATAGGTCATCGATTTGCAATTGGAGTAAATAGTTCAAACCATTTTATCGATGACTGTTCTATATCACTAGCTATTTCCGCTAAAAGCATTTCAGAGATTAATACTAATGTAGTTGTAGAAAGCTATTGTGAATGGAAATATATATAAAAAAATACCTCGCTCGATCTCTTGCCCTCCTTATCCCTGCCCTCTTCCCCTTCTTCTTCTTCTTCTTCGTCTTCTTCAATCCGCTGCTAGATCTCTTGCCCTCCTCCCTTGATCGCTTCGACTTCTTCACTGATCTGGCGTTCGCCACCATCACCTTGTCCTCCGTTGCAATCTTCTTCCTCTCCTTCCCGCCCTGCGATGGAAGAACAGCCATCAACTGGCTGCCCTCCTCCCTCGAGCTCTTCTTCTTCTCCTTCGATCCGGCCGCCTTGTCCTCCTCATCGGGCCCGGGCTTCTCTGACAGCGAACGGGAGCAAGCCGGGCACCTCTTGGTCTCCATCATAATCATCCTCCTCCGCCTCAGAACCTGCCACTGCTCCTTCGTTGCCTCAGCCGGCTCCATCTCCTGGAAGGGCCCGTGCTGCAGGACCGCATGCGTCAAGGCCCGCATCTTCCCGGCTTCCTTCACCACCTCCACTACCTCAGGATTGGCTGTGGGCTTCTCCCATATCACAAAACCGGCCAGCACGTCGTCAGGATCGGTGGAAATGGCTGTACGCTTCTTCCTCATCACAAAACCAGAGCACGTGGAACACATGACCAACTCCGTGGCGAACCTCGGCTTCCTCTCAACCCCGTTCTTCATCACCCTCCTCTCACCCCCGTTCTCCATCGCCCTCCTCTCACCTCCGCTTTCCATCGCCCTCGCCCTCCTAACCTCCGGCCTCCCACCCCCGTTCTCCATCGACCTAACCGCCGTCCGTCGGTCAGGTCTTCTTCTTCCTCTTCTAGATGTGGAAGGCGAGGTTGCGGCGGCGGCGGCCTTAGATTAGACCGAGGGGGAGCCCTCGATATATGTATATAGGATAGGATTCCGCCGGAAACCCTAGGGTGGCGTTTGGATTGTGGGGTTATGGGTGGTGGGTTAGGGAAATAGAGACTTCGTCAAATCTGATCCCACGTTTGGTTTCAGGGTAAGGCGAAGTAGAGGCTCCGTTCTTCTTCTTCTGCGCCATGGACCAGCATCAACTAGGATGCTCGAGAGGAGGGAAGCTGGGGCAGCAATATCGCGCGGCGCAGACCTCAGACTACATCGAGATAGAGCACGGACCTGCTAGATGGCCCCGCCTACGCCGCCATCGTCACCGGCCGGCTGGAGGCCCAGCCGCCCTTGCCGCCGGCATTGCGGGAGCCCAGCCGCCGGGGCCAAGCTCGCCTCGCAGACTGCTGGTCCGTCTCTCCCCCTCAAATGCGCTTGCCGCATCCACCGCACCAAGCTCGATCAAGCCGTCAAGGCATTGCTGGCCTCGCCATGCGCTGCCGCTTGCAGAAAAGGAGATAGGGACGAGATAAGGCTGCTGCTGCCTTGCTGGTTCAGCGGATGAGGATGAACGAGTTTGAGCGGACTACTGTCGTGTCGTGTGCGCCTATCTCTTCGTACAGTAGTACTAGTGTAAACAGCAGATAATAATGAATGTGAGCTGCCTAGTTTCAGCTCATGTTGTTTAAAATTAACCGAACCGAAGAATTGAACTGAAAGAATTCAAACCGAAAAATTCGGTTTTTTATTCAGTTCCTGATATTGAGGAACCGAAATAACCAAAGAAAATTCGGTTCTTACTCTTGATTAACCGAATGAACCGAAAGAACCAAATTACATAAATTATATTTCAATTACTTGCATTTTGTAATATTATGTTTGGTTTATGTGCAACATTTTATATTTCCAATGCTATATATTTGTGTTACTATATTGTTATTGTTCTCTTATAAATTATTTTTATTAAAAATATATATAGTGTTGTATAAATTTGCCTTAGAACACATACATATTAACCTCTTTTTAAAAAGTTCGGTTAGTTCGGTTGCGAAATAACCGAGAACCCAAATGATTGGTTCCGAGAATTTTTAGAATCATCGGTTCCTTTTTTGAAAAATGGTGAGTTTAGCCCTCTTCCATTCCATGGTATAGTTGTAGAATCTGTCATTCCTCACTTAAATTCATAATAAGTGGTTTCAAGCTACAAACTTTTTATTTAAATCATTAAATGACACCGGAAAGGTAATCTCATTTTAGCATCCTACAAAGGATTGTTCATAGCACCTTTTCGTTTCTCTGGTTTCAGTCTTTTTTTACGTGCTCTCATCCAAAATTCCTACGGAAGCCTCAATATGCGATATCCCATTCCCAGCGTCCACTCATCTCTCATACCCAAATGAATTGAAAGAAATAAGAAGAGGTTTTGAATCGTGGGAGATTTAACCGGTCCTTATCAAACCAATCGAGCTAATGTACTGCCTTTTCGACAGGACGACCAGACGTTTTGGCGGGCAAACAGACACACAGTCGGGGACCAATGGTTATCTGTGCTGCCTTTTTTAAGTTTTGATCGGACGCTGTCAGAGTCCGATCATTTTTGACCAATGCAGCTCTAAGAAATAATGTTTTGAAAGCTATAGATCTAAATTGAGTTTTCCTTTCAAAATAAAGGCCTTAGCTACGTTGGTGGGTGCATAGAATCCTTTTTTATATAATTTCTTAGATTCATAAATAAGAAATTTTAATAAATAATAAATATTTAGATTAGTATCATAATAAATATTGTCAAAGATATTTTGATCTTTTTTTTTAACAAAATTATTTGGAGATATAAATATTATAGATTTTTTACGTAGAATCATCAAAGATATAAACGTATATTAATGGACAAAAAAAAGGGACGGATGGTGAATTTCAGTATGCCACTATTGTCGAAACCCAAGCTGGCAATGATCTCGACCTCTAGCTACTTGAGCACAACCAAACCTTAGGTTCTAGAGCATGACCCAAGCGCCCCCAACCTCAAACCTTCGACGTGCTTGATGCCTGCTGACATATTTCGATAAACTGAGTCGGTATGGCTCCCAAAGCAGGTGCATTGCCGCCTCGACCTTGTGTGGCTCACCATCCCCAAGCTTCGCACTGAGCGGGACAAGCCAGACAAGAACAAGCATATAGGCATGTGAGTCATTTGGGAGAGACTGAATGGACAAAACAGTACAAATAAAAACTTTGAAAAAACTACGTCAATGCTAGATGTGTAGATGTGTCTCAAGGCCAGTTTAATAGGGCACCAGCTCTTGCCATTCTTATGGAGCATATTCTTTCAAAAGGACTGAAGCCGTTTTGGAAAGGTAAAGACGGCTTTGATGGTATTTTTTTATAATTTTAAATTTATGGAGAAGTCATGTTTTTTTAGCTATGACTCCTCGATCATGAATGTTTACTTTTCAAAACAAAATCTATAGAGCAACTTCAAGAGTCTCTTTATATAACTCCTTATTGCTAGGAATAAAGATTTTAAAGAAGAAATGCTCTATAACAGCTTTTTTAGATAGATCTCTAAATATTGTCATCGTTTATTTTGTATTTTTCACTAGCCAAAGATAGTGGGATTGATTTTATAGAGTGCACATAAGATATAAAATAGCTCTTTTGCCCTAGGACAAAAAAAAGTCTTATTGGCGAACATCCAAACCCGAGAGTTTGCCCAAAGGCGCAAATTCGTGATTTTTGTGCAACCATCAAATTATTTTAATCATACTTATCGGATCACGGAGAGCGAAGGTACGGAAATGTCCAAATCACCTGTACAATGGTCTTCAACCGGCGTCTGTGTCTCTCCTCGCTAATATTTTGCCGTAACCGCCGCCGCCGCTCTTCTTCTAGGATGGGAGCCACCTCCAGCCCTAGGGCCCTGCCCTCCCCGGCCACCGCTGCAACTTGATCGCCGCCATGCCGGAGGTGTTCGCGGCTACAAAATGCGCCACGGTTAACAGATGATTTAGTACGGTCCGCGCTTGCTCGCCCGCTCGTACTCCCTCCCTCCTCTGCGACAACCTGCTCGGCGCACATGCTGCTCGGGGCCGGCGCCTTTTCTACGCCGTACGCGAATTTCTTAGTGGATTCCGTCCCCGGCCACAAGTACCAGACGACACGATGCATCCGCACGCCACGCTGACGCCGTCCTTCCTCGGACTCTCGCCGTCGTCGAGGGCTCCTCCCTGGCGTCCAACGGCGCCGCGGACGTCGTCATCGGCGTCATCGACAGCGGCATCTACCCCATGGACCGCTGTCCTTCGCCGCCGACGCGTCGCTGCCGCTGCCTCCCAGAAAGGCCGGGGGGGCATATCCACGCCGTCTTTCAGGCCGGGAGGCTCCGCCCGCCGCAACAACCGAGGAGAGGCCCGTCGGCGCCAGATTCTTCCGAGGCAAGAGGCATGAAGCTGCGCATGGTGCGAGGCCGCCTTTAGTGAGGCGGGGGGAATCGCCGTCGCCGCTGGAGGCCGAAAGGGCCACGGCTCGCACGAGAGGTGCCTCCACCGCTGCCATGGGGTGACCTGCCGGTGAAGAGACGTTGGTGTGTTCCTTCTTGATTCGGCAAGGGAAAGGCCATCGGCGTGGCCCCGGGCGAACGAACGAAATTGCCGCCATGGAAAGCACGGCGGCGATGTGTTGGAAACATGGAGGAGACGGAGGTTGAATCCTCAGGGCAATTTGGACAGGCCGCCATCACTGACGGTGTTGAAATGATTAAAATAATTGGTCGAGTGTCCAAGGCCAAAGATACAAAGAAATTTTAATGGTACTAGGCAAAGAGTCGCGTTTGCGGTGTGTTACAGCAAATTTCAACTTTTCACGATGTCCTATAGCAAAATCTCCCTATAAAATATTAATGGAGGATAAAAAGACATGGTGAATTTGAGAAAAACTCTAAACACAAGCTTACAATAAAATTATAGTATTAGATTAAACTACTATAATAATTTTATTATAGTACAACAATCTAAATTACGCCGTCCCTGCATAACTAACGAACACAAGCTCATAGGTAAAAGGGTCAGAAATTCAGGCAAATCGATAGCTAAAAAAGCCTGAAACTACCGAATGGAATGACAACGACTAGCACTGAATTTTACAACTTGATCGACCGGCAGCTTATTGCCTTATTCAGATCAGAAGAAAAGCACACGCAGCAGAGCAGCTCGGTTAACAGATGAGATTTAGCTCTTTTTTTTGTAAAATATCTTTCAAAGAATCTTGCGCAGTGTGACGACACTGACGACCAGAAGGTAAGCACATGTTGCTTCGCTTTTTCAGAGGCAATCATTAACATTAAGCACGTGGTGTCGTGATGATTCCAGACAATGGGTAGGCAACGACGACTTGAGAAAATAGAGGATAAACCACCACGAGCTTGATCTATTGGCAACATGCAGCAGGGTGCCAGGCCTTTCTCTCATACAATAATCAGAATGCCTCCCATAGCAGAGTTCAATAATCAGAACGAGTCGCATGAGCAAAAGCTCTGTTCCCAGATTTGGATTGGATCTCGAACATCCATGGCTGCCGTGGCGATCTGATCCCAATGCAACCACAACCCAATCGGCTCAGCTACTTATCGGAGTCACGGAGACAGCGACGACACTGCTCACTCTCGCTCCCACTATCACCGTGATACAATGGCCGGGCTAGCCGGCGTGGTGTGTCTCCTCCTCCTCGCTGCCAGCTCTGTCGCCGCCGAGGCCCGGTCCTCCTACATCGTGCACGTCGCGGCGCAGCACGCACCGCGGTCGACGCGTCCGCGCTTGCTCGCTCGCTCGTACACCTCCTTCCTGCGCGACAACCTGCCGGCGCACATGCTGCGCCCGGCGCCGCGGGTGTTCTACGCGTACGCGCACGCCGCGATGGGCTTCGCGGCGCGGCTCACGGAACGCCAGGCCGCGCACCTCGCGTCCCAGCGCTCCGTCCTCGCCGTAGTACCAGACGACACGATGCAGCCGCACACCACGCTGACGCCGTCCTTCCTCGGACTCTCGCCGTCGTCGGGGCTCCTCCCAAAGTCCAACGGCGCCGCGGACGTCGTCATCGGCGTCATCGACAGCGGCATCTACCCCATGGACCGCCCGTCCTTCGCCGCCGACGCGTCGCTGCCGCTGCCGCCCAGAAAGTTCCGGGGCACCTGCGTATCCACGCCGTCTTTCAACGGCTCCGCCTACTGCAACAACAAGCTCGTCGGCGCCAGATTCTTCCACAAGGGCATGAAGCTGCGCATGGGCGTGGCCGCCTTTAGTGAGGCGGAGGAATCCTTGTCGCCGCTGGACACCAAGGGCCACGGCTCGCACACTGCCTCCACCGCTGCCGGGTCTGCCGGTGTGGACGCTTCCTTCTTCAACTACGGCAATGGAAAGGCCATCGGCGTGGCCCCGGGCGCGCGCATTGCCGCCTACAAAGCATGCTGGAAACATGGATGCTCTGACTCCGACATCCTCATGGCGTTTGAGGCCGCCATCACTGACGGTGTTGATGTCATCTCCGTCTCGCTCGGCTCCTCCAAGGCCAAGCCGAAAGCGTTCTACAGACATGGCATCTCCATCGGCTCGTTCAGCGCCGTCCGCAGCGGCATCACCGTCTCTGCATCTGCGGGAAACTTCGGTCCAGGAGAGTTCACCGTCGTCAACGTCGCGCCCTGGATCCTGACGGTTGCTGCGTCAACCATCAATCGCCGGTTCCCAGCAAGCATCGTCCTCGGCAACGGCGAGACATTCACCGGCACTTCGATCTACGCCGGCGCGCCGCTTGGCAAAGCCAAGATACCGCTAGTGTACGGTGAGGATGTGGGCTCGGACGTCTGCGAGGCCGGCAAGCTCAATGCTAGCTTGGTTGCCGGGAAGATCGTGGTGTGCAACCCAGGAGAGAATGGTCGAGCAGCGAAAGGCGAGGCCGTCAAACTCGCCGGTGGCGCCGGAGCCATCCTCGTGGGCGACGAAGGGTTTGGCGAGCAGGCCCTGACTACCGCTCACATCCTCCCTGCAACAGAAGTCAAATTTGCCGACGCCGAGAGCATCAAGAAGTACATAAGAATGAATGCATCCCCTGTCGCGACGATCGTGTTCCTTGGCACTGTCGTCGGCGGGACGCCGTCTTTCCCAAGAATGGCATCCTTTTCCAGCCGCGGGCCAAACCTCCTGGCGCCAGAGATCCTCAAGCCGGACGTGACTGCCCCCGGAGTGGACATCCTAGCTGCGTGGACTGGCGAGAACTCGCCGTCGGAGCTCGACAGCGACCCCAGGCGGGTGAAGTTCAACATCATCTCCGGCACGTCCATGTCGTGCCCGCACGTGAGCGGCATCGCCGCGTTGCTCCGTCAGGCGTGGCCGGACTGGAGCCCCGCCGCGATCAAGTCCGCACTGATGACCACCGCGTACAACGTTGACAACGCTGGAGACATCATCAAGGACATGTCGACCGGCGGGGCGTCCACGCCGTTCGTGCGCGGGGCCGGCCATGTGGACCCCAACCGCGCCCTCAACCCAGGCCTGGTCTACGACGCCGGAACGGACGACTACGTCTCTTTCCTGTGCGCGATAGGCTACACCACCTGGCAGATCGCCCTCCTGACTAGGGACGGCGAGACGACTGACTGCTCGACGCGATCGGCCTCCGTGGGCGACCTCAACTACCCGGCCTTCTCGGTGGTGTTCGGCTCCGGCGACGACGAGGTCACGCAGCACCGCGTCGTGCGAAACGTCGGGAGCAACGTCAGGGCCACGTACACGGTTAGCGTCACCAGCCCGGCCGGCGTGAGCGTCACCGTGGAGCCACCGACGCTGGAGTTCAACACGACGGAGCAAACGCAGGAATACGCGATCACCTTCACGCCGGAGCAGGGAAGCGTGGCCGAGACGTACACTTTCGGGTCCATCTTGTGGAGCGACGGGGAGCACAAGGTAACGAGCCCCATTGCCATCACCTGGCCGGCGAGCCAAGCAGAAGCAGCGGCGATGTGATCCGGTCGAGCTACCACGTGTGCGTTTGACAGCTTGTGTTTTTTGTTTGCATGTTGGCATTACAAAATAAGTTGCACTACTCTTTCAGCGCTGATCCATCGTAGCGACAACTTGTGTAGCATAATTTTTCATCAACAAGATTTGTCCATTTTTACTTTGGCGAGCGCTAGCTGGATTGAAAACCAGCGAACCGTTGAATACTCCCGTAACTTTCCATTTTTAGTGGAAAGTTACTAACTTATACACAAATGCAAAACTTATTGGCACAGCTTTGACAGTATTATATCTTTGTACATAAGTCAGTATTTCATAACTTCTATGTTTTAAGTTTTGGTATACATTATTTTTTCTAATCGAGGATCTTCCCATTTTTATTTCAAGATAAAATAGAAATACAAGCATTTAGAAAAAGTTTACACTGAGATAGCCATAGAACTGAGAACAAACGCTAAGCCTATACCAAACCTCTGGCTCAGAGGAGGCAGCTAGCATACAATGACCTAAGCGATCAGACACAGAGCACATTTCCAGTTTCAACTGACACCAGACATGTGGCGCAAAAGAGAAATGACAGACGGTATACTACAGAATCACAGCATGAGGTCTACTATCTTCCAGACTTCAGGTCTCCAGCTCCAAGCTTCTTCACTTTGGGAAGTCATCAAACTTGAGGCGTTTGTCTATGTTAATTCATTTCTTTGTGTTTAATAACTTTTATATTCAAGTTTGGATATAATGTTATAAGTTAATTTGTTTTCTTTATATTTAATAACTTATGTATAACAAGTTGTGTTTCATAATGTTTATGTTTGTTTTTGCATAATTTATGCATAAAGTTTTTTGCATAAGTTATGCATATAAGTTAAGCATCGAAATTATACATATAACTTTATGACTTTCTAAAAAAGAAAGTTATAGAAATACTCTTTTCTAAAAAATGAAAGTGCAGAGGTTGTTTGTTCGTTCACTGGATTTGCATGTTTTAGAGAAGAGTAAATTGCATGTGTCATACAAAAATTTGGCCATTCGGTGCAAATTAGTCCAGCAACTTACAAAATAATCAATTTAGTGTAACAACTTGTTATGTGAGTCTAAATTGATTCAATAACTTGTAAAATACTCTATTTAATACAACAACTTGATGAATTAGTGCATATATAGTCTAAATAATATATTTGGCTCTGTCTTGTGTTATGTCAGGATTTCTTTTCATAATACCATGAACAAGAATAAATTTCATTCACACTGATTTTTAAATATTTCTTATATTTTTCACACTTACTTTTTTTTTTCCCATTTTTGTCTTACCACCGTGCAATCATTTTTAAAAACTAATAAAAAAGGACAAAATAGCTTGAAATAAATAATAGTTTTTGAGAAAATATTCTAATCATAACTAAACATTAAAACATGGTCTAAACATATCCTTATGAATTAAATGACATGTTTAACTTATAATGACTTTAAATATCGGTTAGAATTTTAAATATACTTTAAATTAAAGGGGAAAAGTTGCTTTTGTGTATACTTAAAACATATACATAGGTGTAACAAATCGTAATATTTCATAGACATTGTATGTTATGTCAAAATCAATGTATAGTAATTTTGTATGTGGACACAAAATACCTCTCTCATTTCTAATTTGAATAATTTTAAAAAAAAATGAAAAAAAGTTTATTGTCTGGAACAACTATATCACCATTGTGATATGAATATGAATGGCCAAATAATTATCAATTATTTGCTTTGAGCCGAATATATCAATAATTATCAATTATTTGTTTTGAGCCGAATGTATCATCTCTTTACTATAAAATGTGACCAAATAGTTCATTGTTGTAACATTTAGACTATAGATGCACCGGTTTGAAAATTTATTGCACTAAATTGAGCATTTCATAAGATTGGACTAATATGTACATACTTGCTTAGTTGTCGTATTAAATGGAGTATACTATAAGTTATTGAACCAATTTGCACCTACTTTTCAAGTTGTTGTATGGTAGGTGCAATTTATTGCAGCATTGGTTGCGTAAGACTGGCCTAACAGAAACGAATCCAGCATTCCAGCAGTGGTAGGATGCAATTTGGTGGGTGGAGTTTTGCAGCATTGGTTGCGTAAGCTGCTGCCGCGCAGTGGTAGGAATGCAGTTGCTATAGGAGCGAGTTTTGCAGCATGGGTAGCGTTAGGTGCTGCAGCAATGGCTGCCAGCACACGATTTTTTTGGCCGCCCGGTGCAGCTGCGTCCGACTCCATGACGCCCGATGATGCCGCTCGCTGCGTCCACGATTTTTGGCCGCCCGATGCCGCTCCGATGCGTCCTCTGGAGCGACACCGCCGGCCTCGGCCCTGGCCTCAGAGACGAGGCGGCGCAGCACCTGCCAGTCACCTGCGACCTTGATGAGGAACGCGATCATCTGCTTGCTCTCCATCTCCTGCATGCGGGGCCATGTTGCGTCCACTTGCTCCTCTCCTCCATGGCCTGCTGCTCCCTCCGTGGTCACCTTGTCCTCGTCGACAGCGTCGCCGCCGGTGCAGCCGTCGTCCTTGCGTTTGCCGCCACCGTTGCTGCCGCTCCGACGGACAATGAACCTACTCGGCTGGCTGGTTCAGCAGGCTGGGCTGGTTTCTTTAAGCTAGATGAACAGTGCAGCCAGCAGCAGCCGCTCGGCCAGCAGATCAGATGTAGGAGTAGTAGCTTTTTTTTAAAAAAAATATCTTTCAAAGACTGCATCTAGCGCAGAGTGTGACGACCAGAAGGTAAGCACATGTTGCTTCGCTTTTTCAGAGACAAACATTAACATTAAGCACGTGGTGTCGTGGTGATTCTAGACATTAGGTAAGGCAACGACACCTTGAGAAAACAGAAGATAAACCAGCACGAACTTGATCTATTGGCAACACGCAGCAGGGCACCAGGCCTTTCTCTCATACAATAATCAGAACGCCTCCCATGAGCAGAGTTCAATAATCAGAACGAGTCGCATGAGCAAAGCTCTGTTCCCAGATTTGGATTGGATCTCGCGCAAAACGCCATGGCTGCCGTGGTGATCTGATCCCAATGCAACCACCAACCCAATCGGCTCACCTACTTATCGGAGCCACCGCGACCGCGACGACACTGCTCACTCTCGCTCCCACTATCACCGTGATACAATGGCCGGGCTAGCCGGTGTGGTGTGCCTCCTCCTCCTTGCTGCCAGCTCTGTCGCTGCCGCCGCGGCGGCGGCCAAGGCGGAGGCCCGGTCCTCCTACATCGTGCACGTCGCGGCGGAGCACGCACCACGGTCGACGCGTCCGCGCTTGCTCGCTCGCTCGTACACCTCCTTCCTGCGCGACAACCTGCCGGCGCACATGCAGCGCCCGGCGCCGCGGGTGTTCTACGCGTACGCGCACGCCGCGACGGGCTTCGCGGCGCGGCTCACGGGGCGCCAGGCCGTGCACCTCGCGTCCCAGCGCTCCGTCCCCGCCGTCGTACCAGACGACACGATGCAGCCGCACACCACGCTGACGCCGTCCTTCCTCGGCCTCTCGCCGTCGTCGGGCCTCCTCCCGAAGTCCAACGGCGCCGCGGACGTTGTGATCGGCGTCATCGACAGCGGCATCTACCCCATGGACCGCCCGTCCTTCGCCGCCGACGCGTCGCTGCCGCTGCCGCCCAGCAAGTTCCGGGGCACCTGCGTCTCCACGCCGTCTTTCAACGGCTCCGCCTACTGCAACAACAAGCTCGTCGGCGCCAGATTTTTCCACAAGGGCATGAAGCTGCGCATGGGCGTGGCCGCCTTTAGCGAGGCAGAGGAATCCTTGTCGCCGCTGGACACCAACGGACACGGCTCGCACACCGCCTCCACCGCTGCCGGCTCTGCCGGTGTGGACGCTTCCTTCTTCAACTACGGCAGGGGCAAGGCCATCGGCGTCGCGCCGGGCGCGCGGATTGCCGCCTACAAGGCCTGCTGGAAACACGGATGCTCTGACTCCGACATCCTCATGGCGTTTGAGGCGGCCATCACTGATGGGGTCGATGTCATCTCCGTCTCGCTCGGCGCGTCCAAGCCCAAGCCGAAAGAGTTCTATACAGATGGCATCGCCGTCGGTTCGTTCAGCGCCGTCCGCAATGGCATCACCGTCTCAGTATCTGCGGGAAACTTCGGCCCAGGAGAGTTCACCGCCGTCAATGTCGCGCCATGGATCGTGTCAGTTGGCGCGTCAACCATCAACCGCCGGTTCCCAGCGAGCGTCGTCCTCGGCAACGGCGAGACATTCACCGGCACTTCGATCTACGCCGGCTCACCGCTTGGCAAAGCCAAGATACCGCTTGTATACGGTGAAGACGTGGGCTCGCACGTCTGCGAAGCCGGCAAGCTCAATGCTAGCTTGGTCGCCGGGAAGATTGTGGTGTGCGACCCCGACATGCATACTGGCCGGGCAGCGAAAGGCGAGGCCGTCAAACTCGCCGGTGGCGCTGGAGCAATCCTCGTGAGCGACGAAGCGTTTGGCGAGCAGGCCATGACTACCGCCCACATCCTGCCTGCAGCAGCCGTCAAGTTTGCCGACGCCGAGAGAATCAAGAAGTACATAAGATCGAATGCGTCGCCTCCTGTCGCGACGATCGAGTTCCATGGCACCGTCGTCGGCCGGACGCCTTCGTCTCCAAGAATGGCGTCCTTCTCGAGCAGGGGCCCGAACCTCCTGGCACCCGAGATCCTCAAGCCGGACGTCACTGCCCCTGGTGTCGACATCCTAGCCGCGTGGACCGGCGAGAACTCGCCGTCGCAGCTCGACAGCGACACGAGGCGGGTGAAGTACAACATCATATCCGGCACGTCCATGTCGTGCCCGCACGTGAGCGGCATCGCCGCGCTGCTTCCGGCAGGCGCGGCCGGACTGGAGCCCCGCCGCGATCAAGTCCGCGCTGATGACCACCGCGTACAACGTCGACAACGCCGGGGACATCATCAAGGACATGTCCACCGGCAAGGCGTCGACGCCGTTCGTTCGCGGGGCCGGCCACGTGGACCCGAACCGCGCGGTCGACCCGGGCCTCGTGTACGACGCCGGCGCCGACGACTACCTCTCCTTCCTGTGCGCGATCGGCTACACCGCCGAGCAGATCGCCGTGTTCAGGACGAAAGACGACCCGGTGGTCGACTGTTCGACGCGCCCGGCCTCCGTCGGCGACCACAACTACCCCGCCTTCTCCGCGGTACTCAACTCCACCAGGGACGCCGTCACGCAGCGCCGCGTCGTGACCAACGTCGGGAACAACGCCAGGGCCACGTACAGGGCCAGCGTCACCAGCCCGGCCGGCGTGCGCGTGACGGTGAACCCACGGAAGCTACGGTTCAGCGCGACGCAGAAGACGCAGGCGTACGAGATCACCTTCGCGGCGCGAGGCGTGGGGAGCGTGGCCGACAAGTACACGTTCGGGTCCATCGTGTGGAGCGACGGCGAGCACAAGGTGACCAGCCCCATCGCCATCATCATGCCGGCGACGGCGAACCAAGTGGCGGCGATGTGATGCGAGCTGCCCAGTCACGTTTGCTTCTCTTCTGATCTGTGCTTGCCAGTGCCTATGTGCCTGGCCTGCCTGCCTCATTAATTTCACCACCACCCCTCCGTTGCTTGATCAAGTTGTAAAATACATCAGTGCTAGTCGTTGTCATTCCATTCGGTAGTTTTAGCTATCGGTTTGCCGGTTTGCCTGAATTATGACAATTTTTTCTACTGGAAACAGAACTACGAGTAGCAGTTATGTTGTGTGAAAGGGTCTCTAGCTAGCTAGACTTCAATCGTGCTACTAAATGGTGAGCTTAAAAAAGATCTCGTGTGTGGTTACTGACGCCATTTATAAAGCAAGAATATCCCCATGCTTGTCATGCAAAATGGCAAACCTTTGGGAAGGATGTGCTGCCAGGAGGAGCGTCAGTCGCAATCGTCAGTTGCCCACATAATCAACGTCCCCAGTATATTCGGCGTGAAAGGTCATATCCTTAATATTGCCTGATTTTATCTTAGAAATTTGAGAAATTTTGTTTTAGTTTGGAAAAATATCAAACTAGTTTTAGATTCGTTTAAAAACCATGTTGTGTTATGGTGCCTAGCTTGAAAAACCTTGTTCATGTCATTTCATTCTATCTTACAAATATCAGGACCTGTGTGTCTAGAATTCGATGCCACGCTACGCTCAATAATTCATTGCACCGAAAATTAATTAAATTTTAAAAGTCCATAATGCTTAATTAAATATATTAAATACAAGGTCCATGCATGCATATGTGCGGCAGGGTGCATGCGACTAGCACAGGTACTTTGAAATTTTTTCTTGGGCAGGGAAACAGTGCCCACTATGATCTTGATGATGCTTCATTATTGCTTGCGTAGTTGGGATGATAATATGGACTAATTATATTTATAATAGATACGAGAGCTTCTACTAGAAAGTAAGCAATAAAACGAATGTATCAATGTTCAAACACACTTTCAATCTGGGCGCCATAACACAGAGCATGCAACTTATTATTTTGTAAGTGTTTGAACACTGATACATTCGTAATAATTGTAGTGCAACTTATTGTAGTGCAAATTTTGTTTTAACAAATCATGCTAGAGGTTAGGAGGGACCAGTGCTGAAAGAATGCAACTTATTATTTTGTAATAACTGTAACTTTTTGCAACAGAAAACACAATGCAAGCGCACACGTGGTACCTCCACCGGATTACATCGCCGCTGCTTTTGCCGACCAGGTGATGGCAATGGGGCTCGTGACCGTGTGCTCCCCGTCACTCCACACGATGGACCCGAAGGTGTACTTCTCGGCCGCGCTTCCCTGTTCCGGCGCGAAGGTGATCGCATACTCCTGCGTCTTCTGCGTCGCGCTGAACTCCAGCCTTGGTGGCTCCACCGTGACGCGCACGCCGGCCGGGCTGGCGACGCTGGCCGTGTACGTGGCCCTGACGTTGCACCCGACGTTGCGCACGGCGCGGCGCTGCGTGACCTCGTCCTTGCCGGAGCCGAACACCACCGAGAATGCCGGGTAGTTGAGGTCGCCCACGGAGGCCGAGCGCTTCGAGCAGTCAGTCGTCGAGCCGTCCCTCGTCACGACGGCGATCTGCTTGGCGGTGTAGCCGATCGCGCACAGGAAAGAGACGTAGTCATCGGTGCCGGCGTCGTAGACCAGGCCTGGGTTGAGAGCGCGGTTCGGGTCCACGTGGCCGGCCCCGCGCACGAACGGCGTGGACGCCTTGCCGGTGTACATGTCCTTGATGATGTCCCCGGCATTGTCGACGTTGTACGCGGTGGTCATCAGCGCGGACTTGATCGCGGCGGGGCTCCAGTCCGGGTGCACCTGCCGGAGCAGCGCGGCGATGCCGCTCACGTGAGGGCACGACATGGACGTGCCGGAAATGATGTTGAACTTCACTCGCCTCGTGTCGCTATCGAACTCCGAGGGCGGGTTCTCGCTTGTCCACGCAGCCAGGATGTCCACTCCGGGGGCGGTGACGTCCGGCTTGAGGATCTCCGGCGCGCGTATGTTTGGCCCGCGGCCAGAAGAGGATGCCACTCTTGGGGAAGACGGCGTCCCTCCGACGACGGTGCCGAGGAAAAGGATCGTCGCGACGGGGGACGCGCTGGTTCGGATGTACTTCTTGATCTTCTCGGCAGCGGCGAACGTCACGGCCGTCGCGGGGTGGATGTGCGGGATGGCGTCGGGCTGCTGGCCCGATGCTTTGTCGCTGGCAAGGATCGCTCCTGCTCCTCCGGCAAGTTTGACGGCTTCGCCTCTAGCTGCGGGTCGCCAGTCCACGCCAGGGTCGCAGACCACGATCTTGCCGGCGACCTCGCTAGCTATCAACTTGCCAGCCTCACAAACGCTTGAGCCGACGTCGCCTCCATAGACTAGCGGTAGCTTGCGTGGACCGAGCGGCGTGCCGGCACAGAGGGAGTTGCCGGTGAAGGTCTCACCGCTGCCGAGAACGACGTTTGCTGGGAACTGGCGGTTGATGGTTGACGCGCCAACAGTCAGGATCCATGGCGCGACGTTGACGGCGGTGAACCTTCCGGGGCCAGAGTTGCCCGCAGAGGCACAGACGACGATGCCCTTGCGGACGGCGCTGAAGGCTCCCACGGCCGTGCTGTCGCGGTAAAACAGGCGCGCCTGGCCGGTGGCGCCGAATGAGACGGAGATGACGTTGACCCCGTCCTTGATGGCCTCGTCAAATGCCTTGAGGACGTCAGAGGACGTGCACCCCCATGCCCAGCACGCCTTGTAGGCAGCAATGCGGGCGCGTGGGGCCATGCCGGTGGCTGTACCTTTCGCGTAGTCGAAGAAGGCAGCATTTGGCACGGCAGAGCCTGCTGCCGTGGACGAGGTGTGCGTGCCGTGGCCGTCGGTATCGAGCGGCGATCTGGAGTACGGCTCATCAATCGCCTCGGCCGTGCGCGGCTTCGTACCCCAGGTTGAAGAACTTGGCGCCGACCAACTTGTTGTTGCAGTAGGCGGAGGCGTTGAACTCCGGCGTCGAGACGCAGCGGCCGCGGCAGCGACGGGTCCGCGGCGAAGGACGCGCGGTCCTTGGGGTACACGCCAGAGTCGATGACCCCGTTCACGACGTCCGTGGCGCCGCCAGACGCCTGGAGCAGCCCCGACGACTCCGAGAGGCGCAGGAACGACGGCGTCAGCGTGGTGTGCAGCTGGTGCGTCGCGTCGGGCACGACGGCCAGCACGGCGGAGCTCCGCGTGGCGAGGTGCGCGGCCTGGGCTCCCGTCAGCCGCGCCGCGAACCCCGTCGCGGCGTGCGCGTACGAGTAGAGCAGCCTCGGCGCCGGGCGCGCGATGCGCGCGGGGAGGTTGTCGAGCAGGAAGGAGCGGTACGCGCTGGACAGAGCGCGGGGGCGGGACGGCCGCGGTGCGTGCGCCGGCGCGACGTGCACAATGTAGGTGGACACAGGCTCCTCCGCATCGGACTCCGTGGCCGCCGCCGTGGAGACAGCGACGGCGGCGGCGAGCAGGACGCATAGCGCGCTGGCAAGCCTTGCCATCGGTGGGGGGGTCTGTGGGGTGCAAGTGCACGTGCACGGTGGGAGATGGATGTGTTGAGGACTTGTGGCGTGGTGGAATTGGCGGACGGAGGCGCCAATAAATAGGCGACCTGATCGTGCTGCTCATGCGCTGGCTTGTTGCCTGGGCCTCGCGGAGCTTGGGGTCAGACCAACACGGCAAATAGGCGCTTGCCATCTACTACTCGTTCCCCTCAATGTGTTGCTATCAGGGAAGCATTACAAGGGATTACGCTAACTTATTAAGATGTCTGAAAATTTCTTAAATATTAGTGCCTGTATTTGAGTCTAGTACTCAGTACATGAATCCATGTTTCAACGCTGAGTAATGATTGCTAGAGACTACCAAAATCACAAGAGTCGATCGATTTTAATTAAGGTTTGACAAAATTTATACGATGAAGTATTATTAAATAAAAAAAAATTATATACTAAATAAGTATTATTAGATTAATTACAAAAAATACTTATAATAAATCTATTTAGATATATAAATATTGTTACCATTTTCTATAAATTTAGTTAACCATAAAAACGTTTGACTTGCTCGAACGTTCGGATGGACCTAGGCCTAGGGGGCTAAGGGCCTTAGGCCCTAGTCGAACCGCGGGCTCACCGAGTGCACATGACTTCTTGCTTTGCGTGGGGCTGGAGTTCCAGTTCCTGTTCGGCCTCAAGTGGGTGATCATGGACCGTCTGGTAGCAGTAGATGTATATATTAACTGACTCCATGTGTATTCCAAATCCATATACTATAAAATAGTTTCAGTTGCTCTCGGTGCTTGAATTGGCTTCGACTCAAATCTGGGTGCTTGGATTGGCTTGGACTCAAATCTGTAAGAATTGCTGGAACTTCACAGTTCCAGTTCCAGGTTGATCACCTTCATCCAGCCTATGTCTAGTTTGTGTCAAACACTAAAACTTAAGAATTCAGAAGCATTTATATCATTTTTTGTGTCTCTTTAAGCCACATTATTTACTATTCTTTTGCTTATGTGCCCTTGTTTCTTCTGAATAAAGGGACGAAGAGCAACAAGGACTTTGACATGATATATTTTTCTTGTGTTCATGTTGCACAATTCGATGAAGTACTGATGCGAGGGCTGATCTTTTGAACTCAACTTAATAATTTCACTACTAAAATTTGGTCCTAATCTTGATCAAATCCTGAGTCCACCACTGGTAACATTGCATTCTTTGAGGGGATGGAGGGAGTAATTCTTCATCAGTCAGAGAACGTAGTAGCCCTTTCATTCCATAATCCTTTGCAAATATAATTATTGATTCTCAATAAATAACTAAAATCTACTGCTTATGATTTTTTAACACGTCCTATCTCGATTAATGAAGAGGTACATACAGATAAAATTCAACATATAAAGTGTGTGGCGACTCAAAAGATGCAAAAGTCTCCATGGCGTGCTTAAATTGAGCTCGTATTCTTCAGCGAACAAGGACGTCACGAAGGAAAGTGGCTTAGCTAGTTAGGTGTAAATGGCCCGTCTAAATCATATTATGCTTAACTATGGGATTTATGCTTAAACTTTTTTTTGTAAATGGCCCGACGCAGCCCTCTTGCATTGCATCGTACTTTGGCCTAACCAACACCAGCATTTTCTTCGTAGTCACAACGCGCAAGGCTCAGGACTGAAGCAAATGCATCCTGGTTGATTGTTGCCGTCCTCTTTGATATGAAAAAGTGGACAAGATAAACTACTTAGAGCACTATTAATGGCGGGCTTGACATAGACCATCGACCTAATTCAAAAGTTGAAACTTGCACGAAGAGTGGAGACAACTCTAAGCTAAGAAGAAATATAATATAAAGAAGAATGAAGGAGATGTTTCTCAAGGGAATTTAGGACCTTTTTTTGAAACTAGGGAATTTATGACCTATTTGAATACACCCAACTAAACTTTAGTTAGCTAAAATTTTAAAGTACAACTTTAGTTAGCTAAAAGTTTTCTAGCTAAATTTTAGTCAGAAATGTTTGGGTGCTCTAATTAATAGACTCAACTAATTTTAGCTGATTTTAGCTAGTTAAAAGTAGCTAAACCCATCTAAAGTTTTCGTGCGAATGTTCATGATTTAGCTGGCCCGGTCAACCATTCCTCATTAATTAAATAATAGCCAAAACAATGTCTTGTCAAATCTTTGATTTGGTAAAATTTGACCGCAAACCAAACAGGCCCTATGTTCGTTAGTTATGCAAGGCCAGCGTAATTTAGATATTTGTACTATAAAATTATAGTGTTCGTTCTTTTTTTTTGTTTGTTCATTCATCATCATGGCTGGTTTCGACTGAGGCAGGGCAGAGTGTGCAAAAAGGAAAAGGCCAAAACAAAAGAAAACCGAAACTTTTAAACACAAACCAAACAGGCCGACCACACTCAGCTCAAGGAAAAGCCCAATTATTCTCTGAGCGACGACCTCTGCGGACCGTAGCTCGCGGGCTCTGTTCGTGTGCTTTCATTAAACAAATCGGCCCACTGAACTATTGTAAAAGTCCGATTACCTCCCCTGTGTCGATGTGGCACCACGTTGGACAGCTTGGCAGCACATTGAACGGCTAATGTGAGCCACATAGCCAAAATCGTCTAGGAAGGTAGATTGGGTAGTATCAATAATTTCAAAGAGCTAATATCCAGTTTTACAGGTGAAGCAGTAGATTGGGCACCCGAAGGAACAAGAAGACTTTGTCCTTTTTATTACTAGTGCTTTCACTCAGCCCAACTAAAGTATACTCACTCATGCCTCACATATGTTATTTTTGAGAAAAATCCTTCGGCAATCCAAATCCATATATCTATCCTTGAATGCCAACAATAGACTTAGATTTGAATATATACTGTGTGCCACTGCCGTGAGACAACAGTTACTTGGTTGCCATTTGATGTTTGGAAAGACAATTTTACTCCTGATATTGATATGTTGTAATCCCATCCTTGCCATTCTCTTGGACTACAAAGAAGGAATCGTTGTCAACCTGGCTCAAATTTGCTAAATAACGGGTATCCTGGATGCAACAACGGGCATCTGCGAAAGAACTATTGGTCTATTGCGTTTGCACCAATGGCAAGTGCTGGAGCTGCACCGAACCATGCAGCTGCAGAAAAATCACAGTTGCTACAGTTTTTTTTTTTTTTTTTGGGTCTTGATATGCATGGCTAGTAGCCGCAGCCGCTGCTGCTGTTGAAGATTTGAAGGTAGCAGCCGGCCAGCCGGCCGCCTCATGTCAAACATAACTTGTATGGGTAGGTGGCTTATTTGATGCTCATTTGGCTTATTTGGTCTGGCTTAAATAGTTTGACGGAGTATCAAGAAGAGTAAACAAATTAAGTCGATATTTAGCGGACTAGTTTAAACAGATTAGATTCCCTCGAGAAACATCTCCTTCATTCTTTCTTCTTTATATTTCTTCTTAGGATTCTCCCCACTCTTCGTGGAAGTTTCAAAACGTCTGAATTAGATCGACGGTCTATGTCAGATCCACCAGTAATAGTGCTCTAAATAGTTTACCAGCTTGTCCGCACAGATTGGTGTTTCCAGGTCTGGCTTTAAAAAAAATTTCAAAGAGTACGGCAACAACAAGCAACCAGGATGCATTTGCTTCTGTCCTGTGCCTTGCGTGCTGTGACTATGAAGAAAATGTTGTTAGGCGGCCGTAGTGATGCAAGAGCCAATAGGGTTGCGTCGCGCCATTTACAAAATATGATTTGGATGGACCCATTTACACCTTAGCCTTCATGACGTCTTGAATAATACGAGTGTTGACGCCGAATGTTGTCCGGACCAACACACCACGAGGGCTTTGGACGCCCGGGCCGCCACGGACCGAAGAACGCAGCAAGAAATCACACTTACGCGGTGAAGAGCGGCTAGGTTTACAAGCAAACCAGCAAAGGGTAACCAATCGCGCTTACGTGACGAAAAACGGCTAGTTTCCAAGCAAACTAGCAAAGGAACCGTCGAAACTCTCGCCCGGGAGGGACCCCGTCAGGGCAAGGACGTCGCCGGGTTGCCCTAGGTCGGCCGGCAAGCCTAGGGCGCCATCCTTGGTCGCCTGGATCAAGGGATGAACAGCATGGGGTTGGAAGAGAGTAAAAAGGTAGTAGTAGATGTGTTTTGACGATTGGATTGATGGGCTCTCAATCGGCCATGATCTCCTTGTTTATATAGGAGGGGGTGGTCTTATCCCGTAGGGAAACATCTCCAAGGCTTAATCTCCATGTTTCCCACGCCCAAAGATTACCCAAAACCGATTTAGGAACAAATCGGTTCGGGATCCGAAAGTTAGATTCGAACGGACACTATCGGTGGTACCGGTCGGCTCTACCGGTAGTACCGGTCGTTAGCGGTAGTACCGGGTGGAAGACCGGTAGTACCGTAGTTCACTTTTTGCGCCAAACTACACCAATTTCCGTCACCCACCGGTAGTACCGTATCGGACCGGTAGTACTTGGTAGTTCATTTTTGCGCAACAAGCATCAGCCACCGTAGTACCGATCCTCACGGACCGGTAGTACCGGTAGTATTTCGTGCAATCTTCCGTGGTGCACAACTCTTGCATCTGGATCCCAAATTGAACGTTCCATATATGTTTTTTGACTATCTCGACGAGAGGAACGCAATGGTGAAGTCCATTTTCACTTTTAACAACTTTACAAGATCTGGACATTTTTGAGTGTCAACATATGCCCCCTGTTTTCAGGTGAATGACACATGAACCTGAAAACACAATTCAAAGCCAAATAGCAACGATACCCATCTCATCGGCTACCTGGGCCGACTAACGGCGATGTATACATCGGCTATTTTTGTTCTAAGGGCGATACATGTATCGGCCATTGTTTGGAAAGCACTATAGCTTCTTGCCAAACACTTAGAAGGTACCTTTTCAAGTATCTTCCGTTTATTGCTCGGGAGACTTTCACCTTGCAATGTCTCTAGCATATATGAATTTCCAAATATCACTTTGATCACTTTCTTCTTAATGAGCTTGACAAAGTCTTATTGCTAGATTCAGCTTGACCATTAACAAGGGAGTCCTCCAATCTCCCTGAATCGGTCACATCATCACTAGGAATCATATTAGACCTATTCGGATCTTAATTGAGTGAAATATCCGAGCCAACTCTAGGAAAGTTGGCTAGTCCGACCGACCGGTCGGTTTAAACTGGCTGGATCGCGGCCGATTGCTAGAATCGGCTTAGATGGTTCCAACGCACCCGCACAGAGAAAATTCAAATGCGGCTTGGCCGACTCTCGTGAGTCGGCTCGGCCCATGTGGCACCCGCACGTAAAAAGTTCAAATCTCGATGCATTGGTCTTTCTTGAATATAAAACTTATGTCCACTGACATTATAGCCCGATGCTTGTTGAACTAACATGTTGGCCATATAGTTTTCATGCCTTGAAACATACCAAATTTAAAATTAGCAAAAGAAACAATGATATCAAGGCACTCATCAAACTACACACTATGTGATTCTTTAAAACACCAAAACATAGCAGCGGCTTACTGCATTATTAGTAAAGAACCACCACAGGCTTCAACATGTCATACTTCAAGGATTGCAACATAGTCAAGCCGAATAAGAAACTGCGTATTCGGCCTGAAGTTTGGTGTAAATATAATTCTAATCGGCTTGATGTCTCAAATAGCATAATTATGAGAAATAATGATTATGCCAACATATTGACCCTTTTTGCAAGCCGATTAATCATATAGTCATATCCATGAAGTAAAACACATATATCATGCCCCGGGCCTTAAAGCCATCAAAGAAAATTCTATGGGGACTTTTCTAATAGCATGATGGTTACAAGCATTCATCAGCTATGTTTTTATGCTAAGGGCGATAACAAAGTATTGGCCACATGAGTTCATTCACATGAAGATGTATAGCCGAAATAAAATATTTCGGCTTTTGATCATTGATAATAATTTGGCAACCCTCCATAATATAAAGATCCACACCAAGGATCAAAATAAGAAGCTGAGGTATGACTATACATACCATGAGATGAATTCCTCATAAACATAGGCAGAGAAGATGGATGATGCAAAGACCAAAGATTTTGATGATTTGGTGCAAATCTCCAACTTCGCAATTGTTTCTTGAATCTTTTTTCTCTCTTTCATCTTTGACGCACCACTTTCTTGAGCATCATCCTTGTGACTTTGAATTCTTCCTTTAGGAATCCATGCTAAGCCTCTTTCTTCTAACTTCTCTGCACTAAGTTTTTGTAACTTCTTTTCTTGCCATTTTGGTAAACCGGTTGAACATCTCGGTTTTGTTTTAGTTTTGGACAACGGCAATTCTTTCTTGTTTTTAGGCACTCTCACCTTTTTTTGTTCAGATTTGGCATCTAGAATATTAATAGATGATTCTCCCATGTCTTTACCATCAAAAGCCTGATTTTTCAACAATGTAATCGGCTTCTCAATAGTTGAACTCAGATCTGAACATTTGTTCTTTCGGCCATCATACTTCACACGGTAAAGTTGCTTTACCTCTGGATTCTTTGGTTGAGCTCTAGACCGATTTTGATCAAAACGGTCTTTACAATGTGATGATTTCTCTGAGTTTCTAGGAGCTGCATAGTCTACATATTGTGGCCTAAAATATGGTTGAATTTGTGCCTCTTGATCAAACCAACCCCAAGATAAATAAGGATGAAAATGTACGGGTTGTGATCCATAAGACATAGGAATTGGCTGCTCAAAAGGAGAATATGTTGTTGCTGCATGAAATCTATCTCCTTGCCAATTCCACTTTTTAGACTTGTGCTTTGGAGGCAATCTTGATTGATGAACCTTGTTTGATCGATTGGCAATATTTGCTTCACCGATCTTCTTATATTTAGCTAGAAGCTCTTCGAAGCTAAGCTTCGGTCTTTTATCTTTTTGCCTGTCATGAGCCTTGCCTCCATTAGCATTACAATCATCCTTCTTCTTTCCGTCCTGATAAACATGCCCCAGAGAAGGATCCTGAGCCGATTCTCCTTGCTTAATTGGATCAATCGGCTTTTGCTCTAGCTGGAGAGATTTCACCTGCCCCCCAGTGTCTTTTTGAAATTACAAATGATATTGCTATCCTCCGAAACATGTCCAATTTGCACTTCTTGGACAGCAACCTTATCTTCACTTGAGGGCTCTACACATCTCTTTTATAGGCACTTGAGCTTTGAGCTTTGAGTGAATTGGCTAATGCAAGCCGATTCAAAACCTGTTAAGCCATCAAGACCGATTGAATCCAATCGGTCCATTTGTTGAGCTTCAGAAAATCTCAATCGACCTTTATCAATGGCCGATTGGATCACACGACGAAACATATTGCAATTACAGGTATTATGATCATAAGAATTATGCCACTTGCAATATGTAAGCCCTTCTAAGTTTGAAATCGATGGCGAAGCATTGTGATCAATGATTCTAATAAAATTATTCTTTAGCAAGATATCAAAGATATGATCATAAAAAGTAAAGTCAAAGGTGTACTTTGATTTCTTCAACTGATTCTTTTGTGGAGTTGGTTTTAAAGCCGGACAAACGAAGGGATCAGATTTAACATCAATCCATTCGGTCACACCTTTGCAAACACTTTTAGAAATTTTTAGTTTTGATAAATCAAAACCATCAGTCTTACCATTTAGTATAATGTGTTGGCCGATAGAATCTGAGTTTATCTTATCTTCATGAAATATAATGCTATTCCTAATCGGTCCTTTACAACTATTTATAAGCATATCTCTAATAGATGTAGAAATTGAAATAGTATGACCAGATTGGAATTTAAGCAAAATATTCGTATTTTGTACCTTGTTGATCATTTCGGAGAAGTGTACATCCTTGATTTGTATAATGTTGCTCTTCAACTCCAAAGAACGATCAACAACAGGTGCCGAATCATCCAAAGACATATCGGCGGCTGTAGAAACCAAAGAAGTCGGCTTAGCCGACCGGAAGTCGGCTAGGCCGACTTGGGCACTAGCAGCAGGTGGAGTCAGCCTAGCCGACTCGAGGCAAGCATCAGAGGCAATCGGCTTGGGCGACTGAGGAGTCGGCCTAGCCGATTCAGAGTAGGCTACAGATGCAATCGGCCTAGCCAACTGGATAGTCGACTTAGCCGATTTGGAACAAGTAGGCAGCCCTCCCTTCTTGCTTGTAGGGGCTTGATCTTCGTCAATGATGTGATAATCACTAGATAAGTACACGACCCCTTTAGCTCCTGAAAAGTCAAGTCTAGCTGGTTTCTTACGTTTCTCATGCTTCTCTATAGCAAGACTTGCTTTCATATCTACTAATAATCCACTTGTAGCCGATGACTTCGTAGTGATCGGCTTTTTTGCATTGGTCTTTCCAAAGCATTCATAAAATTGCTCCTCTAATTCAGACCATGAACAAATAGTACATTGAGGCAAAGATGTAAACCATGCAAAGGCAATACCGGTGAGGGATAAAGGAAAATTTCTTATTCTTATGTAGTCTTCTTTACCGAAATCACCCAACTGCGAGAGATATGTACTAATATGTTCTATAGTGGTTTTATCATCTTCACCACTAAATTCATAAAAGTCAGGTACCCACCAACCATCAAGATCCCTTAAGTAATCATAACACAACGGGTATGGTCTATGATAAGCGGGCACCTTCCATTTAGAGGAGCCATATGGATTTCTAGCATGGGCTAAATCTTCATCAATTCGGCTAGATTTGAGAGCAACATACGGCCGAATCACGATAGTTAGCATGCACGCCCAATACTGAATTTTCATTGATTCGGCTACAATTATTAGCAACTTGTAAAGCCGAATCATGAGTTTTAGCACTCGAATGTCTTGCTGAAATTCCACTAATTCGGCTAGAGCTAGAAGTAGCATATGAAGCCGAATCGTGAGCATTAATCCCTGCATAAGGTGCTGAACTTTCATTGATTCGACTATGGTTATTGGTAACACATGAAGCCGAATCATGAGCACTTGCATTTAAATATCTTGATGAATTTTCATTAATTCGGCTTGAGTTTGGAGTAACACATGAAGCCGAACTATAAATAGAAGCATTGGCATATAGTGCTGAATTTTGAGAGTAATTGGCTAAGTAATTAGCATTATCATAGCCAATTCTCTCATTCATCGGCATGTCTTGTGGTAGGACCATATATTGTGAACTTATAGCCGATAAATAAGAATTTACATGTTGTATGTTGCTAGATGCATTCAGACTCAAAGAATTAATAGTTGACATTGGCTCTTGAACATAATGAGGCCCATTAACAACATAAGTGTTAGTTGATGCAACATATCTACTATTATCATGACTAGCAACACCAACATGAGAATTCATAGAACTTGCAAAATAATTATTAGAATCATAAGATGCATTTGCAAGTTGTACCTTAGGGTAATTGTAGTAAAATTGTGATGCAACACCTTGGTACTCCATGACTTAAAGCTTGACCGCCTTGTAGAATTTTCAATAACAAGCACAACTCCTTGCAAAATAGTAAGCAAGATCACAAGGGGTCAAAACCGGATGCAATCGACCTTTTGGGCCAGATGCAACGGTAATGGCGAGCACAAAAGGATAGATTGAAATCAATGGATAGGCTAGGTCGGAGAGATCGGCTATATGAGATAGCCGAACCAATCTTCCCAATGAGTCGCCAAAAAGTGTGTTGACGCCGAATGTTGTCCGGACCAACACACCACGAGGGCTTTGGACGCCCGGGCCGCCACGGACCGAAGAACGCAGCAAGAAATCACACTTACGCGGTGAAGAGCGGCTAGGTTTACAAGCAAACCAGCAAAGGGTAACCAATCGCGCTTACGTGACGAAGAACGGCTAGTTTCCAAGCAAACTAGCAAAGGAACCGTCGAAACTCTCGCCCGGGGAGGGACCCCCGCCGGGAGGCAAGGACGTCGCCCGGGTTGCCCTAGGTCGGCCGGCAAGCCTAGGGCGCCATCCTTGGTCGCCTGGATCAAGAGATGAACGGCATGGGGTTGGAAGAGAGTAAAAAGGTAGTAGTAGATGTGTTTTGACGATTGGATTGATGGGCTCTCAATCGGCCATGATCTCCTTGTTTATATAGGAGGGGGTGGTCTTATCCCAAAGTAGGGAAACATCTCCAAGGCTTAATCTCCATGTTTCCCACGTCCAAAGATTACCCAAAACCGATTTAGGAACAAATCGGTTCGGGATCTGAAAGTTAGATTCGAACGGACACTACGGTGGTACCGGTCGCTCTACCGGTAGTACCGGTCGTTAGCGGTAGTACGGTGGAAGACCGGTAGTACCGGTAGTTCACTTTTTGCGCCAAACTACACCAATTTCTGTCACCCACCGGTAGTACCGGTATCGGACCGGTAGTACCGGTAGTTCATTTTTGCGCTAACAAAGCATCGCCACCGGTAGTACCGATCCTCACGGACCGGTAGTACCGTAGTATTTCGTGCAATCTTCCGGGGTGCACAACTCTTGCATCCGGATCTCAAATTGAACGTTCCATATATGTTTTTTGACTATCTCGACGAGAGGAACGCAATGGTGAAGTCCATTTTCACTTTTAACAACTTTACAAGATCTGGACATTTTTGAGTGTCAACAACGAGATTCAAGCACGTCACATGGAGACTGATTCCTTTCGATCGTCTACTATACCCGATCCGTTTTGATATACATAATATAAAGACTTGCATCTTTTGAGTCGTCAAAAACTTTTTAAAATTTTTTTTCTTAAAAACCCTTTTATGAATTTAATTTTTATATCTACCTCTATATTAATCTAAAATCAGACGGTCCAGCTTATTAGCCAGCTTATAAGTCTAGCTGGACATCTCTAATCATTTCATCAATTGGCATCACAGAAACATGGGTTGATGTACTGAATATGCTAAAATACAAGCACTAATGTTTAAGAATTTTCGATCAACCGAAATCAGCTGGTTCAGTTTATCATCCTGCTTATAAGTGCAGCTGAACATCTCTAATCATTTCATCAGTTGTCATTGCACCAAACATGGGTTGATGCACTGAGTATACTAAAATACAAGCACTAATGTTTAAGAAATTTTCAGACACCTTAATAAGATAATATAAACCTTGTAAGCCATGGGGGGCCGGTCGTGCTTCCTTGAAGGCAACGTGCCAATGCCCACCCAAGTACAGAGATGAGCCAGTACGGCAGTACCGGAGCTCCGCGATTGGGCATTTCAGTACCGGGTCTCTGTCTTACAATCTTACAATATTGAGAACGACTAGACACGATCAAGTGCGATGGCAAGCGCCCATTTGCCCCAACTCCACCAACAAGCCAGCACATGAGCAGTCCGATCAGCTCGCCTGCATTTTTTTTGTTTTGATTTTGAGGGAGTAGCTCGCCTACTTATTGGCGCCTCCGTCCCATTCCACCACGCCACGAACACATCCATCCATCTCTCGCGGTGTACCGTGCACGTTGCACCCCAGACACCACCGATGGCAAGGCTCGCCAGCGTGCTATGTGTCCTGCTCGCCGCCGCCATCGTCGTTGTCTCCTCGGTGGCGGCCGAGGAGTCTGAAGCGGAGGACACCGTGTCCACCTACATCGTGCACGTCACGCCGGCGCACGCGCCGCGGCCATCGTCCCGCCCCCTGCGCGCTCTCTTGGGCGCGTACCGCTCCTTCCTGCGCGACAACCTCCCCGCGCGCGTCGCGCGCCCGGCGCCGAGGCTGCTCTACTCGTACGCGCACGCCGCGACGGGGTTCGCGGCGCGGCTGACTGGGGCGCAGGCCGCGCACCTCGCCTCGCGGAGCTCCGCCGTGCTGGCCGTCGTGCCCGACGTGACGCAGCAGCTGCACACCACGCTGACGCCGTCGTTCCTGCGCCTCTCGAACTCGTCGGGCCTGCTCCCCGCGTCCAACGGCGCCAACGACGTCGTGATCGGCGTCATCGACACCGGCGTGTACCCCAAGGACCGCGCGTCCTTCGCCGCGGACCCGTCCCTTCCGCTGCCGCCCAGCACGTTCCGCGGCCGCTGCGTCTCGACGCCGGCGTTCAACACCTCCGCGTACTGCAACAACAAGCTCGTCGGCGCCAAGTTCTTCGGCCTGGGGTACGAGGCCGCGCACGGCGGGGCGGTTGGTGAGACGGACTCCAGGTCGCCGCTCGACACCAACGGCCACGGCACGCACACCTCGTCCACGGCCGCAGGTTCTGCAGTGGCGAACGCTGCCTTCTTCGACTACGGCAAAGGTACAGCCACCGGCATGGCGCCACGAGCCCGCATTGCCGCCTACAAGGCCTGCTGGGCAAGAGGGTGCTCGTCCTCTGACATCCTCAAGGCATTTGACGAGGCCATCAGCGACGGGGTCAACGTCATCTCCGTCTCGCTCGGCGCCGCCGGCCAGGCGCCCCCGTTTTACAGCGACAGCACGGCCGTGGGGTCGTTCAGCGCCGTTCGCAGGGGCATCGTTGTCTCTGCCTCGGCGGGCAACTCCGGCCCCGGCGAGTTCACCGCCGTCAACGTCGCACCATGGATCCTGACGGTGGGCGCGTCAACCGTCAACCGCCAGTTCCAAGCGAAGGTCGTTCTCGGCAGCGGTGATACCTTCACCGGCACTACCCTCTATGCCGGCACACCGCTCGGTCCAAGCAAGCTACCGCTAGTCTATGGAGGTGATGTGGGCTCAAGCGTCTGCGAAGCTGGCAAGCTGATCGCCAGCAAGGTCGCCGGCAAGATCGTGGTCTGCGACCCTGGCGTGAGCGGTGGAGCAGCTAAAGGAGTAGCCGTAAAGCAGGCCGGAGGAGCTGGAGCGATCATCGGTGGCAGCAAAGCGTTCGGCGAGTTTGTCCTCACAGCCGCAGACATGCACCCCGCGGCAACCGTGACGTTCGCCGCTGCCGGGAAGATCAAGAACTACATCAGAACCAGCGCGTCCCCCGTCGCGACGATCGTGTTCCTCGGCACCGTCGTCGGCGGGACGCCGTCTGCCCCAAGAATGGCATCCTTTTCCAGCCGCGGTCCAAACCTTCTCGCGCCGGAGATCCTCAAGCCGGACGTGACCGCCCCCGGAGTGGATATCCTGGCGGCGTGGACCGGCGAGAACTCACCGTCGGAGCTCGACAGCGACACGAGGCGAGTGAAGTTCAACATCATATCCGGCACGTCCATGTCGTGCCCTCACGTCAGCGGCATCGCCGCGCTGCTCCGGCAGGCGCGCCCGGACTGGAGCCCCGCCGCGATCAAGTCCGCGCTGATGACCACCGCGTTCAACGTCGACAACGCCGGGGACATCATCAAGGACATGTTCACCGGCGGTGAGTCCACGCCATTCGTTCGCGGGGCCGGCCATGTCGACCCGAACCGCGCCCTCAACCCAGGCCTGGTGTACGACGCCGGCACCGACGACTACGTCTCTTTTCTGTGCGCGCTAGGGTACACCGCCCGGCAGATCGCCGTCCTGACGAGGGACAGCTCGACGACTGACTGCTCAACGCGCTCGGCCGCCGTGGGCGACCTCAACTACCCGGCCTTCTCGGTGGTGTTCGGCTCCGGCGGCGACGAGGTCACGCAGCACCGCGTCGTGCGCAACGTCGGGAGCAAAGCCAGGGCCACGTACACGGCCAGCGTCACCAGCCCGGCCGGCGTGAGCGTCACCGTGGAGCCTCCGACGCTGGAGTTCAGCGCGACGGAGCAAACACAGGAATACACGATAACCTTCACGCCGGAGCAGGGAAGCGTGGCCGAGACGTACACGTTCGGGTCCATCGTGTGGAGTGACGGAGAGCACAAGGTCACGAGCCCCATCGCCGTCACCTGGCCGGCCAGCGAAGCAGCGGCGATGTGATCCGATCGAGCTACTTCCACGTGTGCGCTTGTGTTTTCTGTTGCATTACAAAATAAGTTGCATTCTTTCAGCACAGGTCCATAGTACCAACAGATTGAAGCATAATTTTTCATAAACAAAATTTGTAGCATAGTTCATCACGTGGACTTTCGCTTCTCAACTGCTTTGTATCGTTACTAGGTTCAGGAAGCTACAGTAGCTGGTCTATTTTGCGTTGGCATTCCATGGAAGCTTTGTACTGTATTTTGTTTTCTTCCTCCTCTTAGTGAGGCACATCCATGAAAAAAATTGCATTCTATCGTTAACCAGGAATCAATTGAAAGTTCAAAGTTAGCAATAGAGTTATGCACTCTCTACGCACGAAGCATATGCTGCTTTAGCTTCGTTTAAGATCAAATTGTTTCTAACTTTGATCTAATCTACAGGAAAATAGACCACACTAAGGCGTGACAGATCGCTATGCAAGGTAATTGCGTGACCCTTTGCCCAGAGCAAATCAACCTGCCCACATTACCAAACACAAAAGCTATTTTTTGTCGTCAACTAGGCTAGCTAATTACGTATGTCAGGACTCAGGAGCAGGGAGCATGTGGATATGGTGCCTTGTCACGGCACATTTGTGCTAGTCCATTTTATTCTTGTCGGGGACCAAAATAAGGGCCCCTTAAGGAAAGCCCAACAAACGCAGAACTTCGGCCCGGCAGGCCTCCCACTTCCACTACCTAAGCCACAGCATCGAGCGGACGACGGCCCACGACCCGCCCGAGCCTACCTCACCGAGGACTCGGACGAGCGTCGATTCTCCGCCTCGCCCGAGCCCCAGCAGGGGCCTCGACGATCCTCCACTCTCCGTCCCGCCCGAGCCCCGGGCCGGCGGGGCCTCGGACGAGCCGCCCCAGCTTCCGTCCCCGCTTAGCCCCCCGTCAACCGGGCCTCGGACGGACGGGGCGCCGCGCGCGCCAGTCAAAGGCCGTACCGCCGACTTGACGCATAACCACCACCGCCCGTGTCGACGCGCTCCATGTTCGTTCGGCAAGGGGATGGGCATCGCTCAAAATCCACGACCCACGGCGGCAATCATGCTTACGCTAGTCTCCACAGTGGAGGCCACGCCCGCCACAGTGGGGCACTGTGCTGCCTAACCCCTCCGCCAGGTCCCATCGCCGGAACCCCGGGGCGCCATCCAACACGCCAAGGCCACAGCAGCCGGCGTCACCCCCCGTGCGGGAGTGGACTGGACACCCCCTCCAGTCAACCAACAGTCCACCCTGTGAGCTCTGAGCCCGGGATGGGCGACCACTGTGCCGGCGACCGGTCACGGCTGTTCCAACCACTCTCCGTATGGCGACAAGCTCCGAGGCCACCCGAGCCTCGGCCTCCATGCGGGTCAAAGCTACAGGGCTCTGGCGCCCCCTCCGACGCACTCAACAGGGACGTCCGTCATTCCGGACAATGAGGGGCAAGGAGGCGACGCCGCCTTGCCTCGTCCACGGTCCGGGACTGTCGGCCCACGCCGGAGCCTCGTCCGAGGGAGGACGGAAGCACGTGACCCAACTACGAGCATGACCACCTCTTGTAAGGCCCTGCCTTCCCCTTGCGGCTATAAAAGGGGAAGGCAGAGACCCTTAGATGACAGGCACACACACAAGCCCGGCATCGGCATCCTCCTCAATCATCACGAGACTTGAGGCCCCGTCCCTCTCTCACTGCTTGTACACCCTACCTACGAGCACTTCGGTGCAAGATAATACAAGAACTCCTCCCCTCACCGGACGTAGGGCCTTCTCTTGCCCGAACCAAGATAAATCCTTGTGTTCATCTTGTACACCATCCGGGGTTGGGAACACGCACCACAAATTCACTCGTTGGTGCTAGGACCGCCAGTTCTAGCACCGACAGTTGGCGCGCCAGGTAGGGGCTCTGTGCGTGTTTCGCCTCTTTTCCCGCCACACCCTCGGGATGGCCAGCCAGACGTGACGACGCGGCCGGGGGCGACTTCTCACCCCCAACTCCTCTCCACTCCGGCCCGCTGGAGCCGGGGACCCCGATCCGGTTCGGTGAGCTTGAGTTCGTGTCGGCGGGGTCGATGCGACATGGAACTCCTCCCGACCGGGGTTGAGAGAGGCCTTCCGACGAGCCCCCGGCGGACTCGACACCGGTCCGGCGCAGGAGGCACCACGGTGCTCGCTCCCGCCGCACTCGACGGACGCACCCTGACGCTAGCGGTCTTCACGAAGATCTTTCGGCGCTGTGGCTGGACGACACCCCGCCAAGGGCGCTCGGCCGCCGTCGCCACCACGCCAGCCATTTGGCATGGCCAGCCGCCCATCACGCACACGGCGTTAGTCTCCACCACCATGGGAGCCCGGAGGAGGCCCCCCCGTCGGCGGCGCCTCCACGGAGCACCCCGGCGTAAACATCCCCGACGGATCCGCCCATGCCTACGAGGAGTACGTCAGGCGGGAGGAGGCGGCGACGCCACTTCCGGCACGCAGCGCTACACCCACCCGATCCGGCGCCACCTCGAGTACACGGAACCTGAGGGGGGTTCATCGGGCTGCGCCTTCGCCCGGTTACCCGACCCGACTCCCGGACGACATGCGACCCGGCGCGAGTGCTTCCACGTGGGAGGTTCGTGATCTCGGCGCCGACGGCCGCGCGGCTGGCGGTGACGGAGATCGGGATCGTGACCCTAGGCACGCGCCCTTACGCCCCGCCGGCGGGCGCCCCCGATGGATCCAGGAGCCTCTCGACCACAGGGGGGGCGGACCCCGCCACGTGGCCACCCGAGGGCGGAGGATCCAGCGGCCACGCCTCGGGAGCCACATCGACCCACCGGCGGCAGAGATCCGCGACCTCGGGGCCAAGCTTGACCACGACCGTCTTCGGCTCACGGCAAAGATAGACGCCTTCCGAGCAAGGCCACAAGGCCGCAAATCCAAGCCCCTTGGCGGGCAGCACGCCCGCGACGTCCAGCGAGAGGATAGTCAACCACGAGGGCGAGCATCCTCCGTCTTTGGTGCAAGCCAAAGCGTTGCGAGTGCGGCCCTTTCTACTCCGGTCAATGCCGGAGCCCTCCACCGGAGGGCGCAAGGCCCGCAACGAGCTCACGAGACCTCATCGAGACCGCCGCAGTCCAACGAGCGAGAGCTCGTCCCGGCGCCAAGGCGCTCGGGACGAGGAACCCGCTGGGCATTCCCCGGGAGGGAGCGCGAGGCCTCCTGCCCACCGGATCGCCGCGAAGGCCGCTTCGTATGGCATCCAGACAAACCGTGGCGACCTCAACGACGGGCGACGCACGCAACATCGTGAGAGAAGCGAGGCGCTGGGGCGAACGCGACCGCCGCCCGCCGGCCAGCGGCCCGGCGTGACAGCGACGAGGACGCGACGGCGCAGCGAACCCCGGGGCCCGTGCCTTCAGCCGGGAGATCCGCGGCGCCGCGGTTCCCCTTCCGGTTCCGCCGGCCCGCCAACCTCACCAAATACTCGGGCGAGGCGAAACCCTGTGGTTTGGCTCAACGATTATCGCCTCGCCTGCCCGGTGGGCGGGGCGGACGACGAGATCATCATCCGCAACCTTCCCTTCACTGGCGACGCCGCTCGGCCCGGGTGGAGCACCTTCCCGCCCGCACGATCTTTGACTGGACCGATCTAGTCAAGGTTTTTGTGGGAACTTCGAGGGGCACGTATGTGCGCCACAGGAATTCCCTGGGATCTCCGTAGCCGCCGGGGAAGCCCGACGAGTCGCTTCGCGACTTCATCGCCGCTTCTCCAAAAAGTGCACCGAGCTGCCCAACGTGGCCGACACCGCTATCATCAGCGTTCCTCGACGGGACGACCTGCAAGGAGCTGGTCCTGAACCGGGACGGAAGATGCCCTCCACCGCCAACGAGCTGTTTGAGGTGGCCACAATTTCGCCTCCAAAGTGAGGAGGCGGTGGGGGGCCATCTTTCGGGCGCCAACGACAAGGACAAGCGGAAGAACGAAGAAGGCCGGTGCAAAGAACCCGCAACCGGAAGAAGAACAAGAGGGGCAAGCGAGGGGGGAAGCAAGGCAAAAAGGAGGAAGACTCCGAGGGACGATCTGCGCTGCGGCCGACCGCCAAAAGCACCCCCGAGGCCCCGGGGCCGGGGGCGTTCGACGACATGCTCAAGAAGCCTTGCCCCTTCCATAAATTCCCCGTCAAGCACACCATGGGGGAGTGTGACTTGGCCTGCCGATTCTACCAAAAGCCCCCCGCCCGAGGACAAAAAAGAGGAAGGAGAAGGAGGAAGAAGACAAGGATGACGGGTTCCCCGAAGATCCACGATGTCTTCATGATCATCTGGGGCCTCCCAAAGAAATCTTTCACCACGACAGATCAAGCGCGGCCGCCGAGAGAGTTTTTTCGGTGCACCCCGCCACGCCCGCGGTACCTACCATGGTCGGCCGAGGCCATTACCTATGGCCCCGACGACCACCCGCCTCACGTACCAAACCCCGGGAGATACCCACTCGTGGTGGATCCCGTCATCGGCAACGTTCGGCTCACTAAGGTGCCGATGGATGGCGGCGGCGCCCTCAACATCCTCTACTCCAACACCCTCAGTCTCTTGGGGGTGGAGCGTGTAACAGAACCGACCAATTTATAAAAGCATAAGTGAAAAATCACTCGCTAAGCAAGCAATTGTCACACTTAAGCCGTTATAAACCCGGTAGTCCGGAAATCTCGAAGGATTTCAAACAAAACATCATCGACCAAGATCGCACAAGTTTAGCGTCACCATTCGCATGTTACAACATTTCGCAAATAGATTAACAACATCGAGTGCGGAAATAAAGTTATTACAAACCAAGTTCTTCAAATCCAAATAGCGGAAACAAGATAGTTTTGAAAACTCAACCCAACTCACACATTTAAAGATTATTACATTGCCGGCCCGTAGTCTATCCATCAAAAGCGGTTGGGGAGAATATTAAGAGTAACCTTGCCTAAGGCCTTCTAGTCCTTTGGGGAAAAGACAGTCTCGCAATACCCCGTGGTAGGTATGCCCGTCTGCACAAACAACAAGCGGGGAAAAAAAAAACCCCGAGTACGAGAAGGTACTCGGCTAGACTTACCCGACCGACTCAAAAGTAAAAGACTCCAAGGAGGATGACAGGCTTTATCGGGGGATAGCTTGACTCTTTTATGGAAAAAAAGAATGACATTTAATTAATAGCTCGCCTTAATCATTCCTATTTATGCTATGTGAGCAGCTATACTATTCATCATTGCAAGATATTAGTCAAGATTAAGCAAGCAAGTAGTATCCATAATTATAAACATCAGCTCAACCCATCATCATCATTAACCACATTTCATAATCATTACTACGATGGTGCAGCTCAAGTCAAGTGTTCACTGTCCAGGAACGATGGCGATTCGAATCGATTACTACCGAGCTCGGGGGTATTCCTCATGCAAACCAAGCTCACCCGTCGGTGAGCTACGGATCACCATGGCACATATCCAGAAGACAAGCACGCTGGACTCGCACGGAACCACCGCAGGGGACCGCCTCGGGGCGCTTTAGCCCGCCCACTGGACCTCGGACTTACTCTTCGCGCCCCGTGGTCCCCCATCCATCTCCAATACGGTGCGAACGGATCGAGAACCGCCCGGATAGTGTTGGGCTTCGCGGTCGGAACGACTTATCCGGCCCGGCTAAACATGAGGCATGCGTTCAACATGACTTGGGGTACAACAACGATGCGGTCCTTAATCGACGGGGCGGAATCCTATGGTCCAACAACCCCACAAGACTGGTCCGGTCTCCATTTATCAACCTTAGCCATTAACCGGATGATATCAACACAAGCTCTTCCATCAATCATAGGTAACCACCTATCTCGCGGATGACGTGAATCACCCGACTTCTACCGTCTAAGCGGACTAAGCATAAAACTCGCCCTAGACTAGCAGGGGTATATCAAGGTAGTATAATCAATGGTAAAGCAAGGATATAATGCAAAGAACGGTGTCACACAACTCCTATACTTAATGCAAAGCAATCATAAAGCATAATTAGACTGTTAGAAAGCATAGGTAAGTAGATGCTCCGGTGCTTGCCTTGCACGAAGTCGACGCAGCGGTGGTCCTGGGCACTCCGGAAGCTCCTCCTCTTCTCCTTCCTCTTGCAAAGCACTTCTTCTTTGCTGGTTCCTCCGGACGATTCTCCTCGATCTCCGAATAAGGGAGGCCCTCTTGCGAACCTTGTATGATGCGATGCACGTGCATAAGTATGGCGAATGCATAACACATGATGCTCATGTATGAGAATGATTAATAAGATATTTGACAGAATAGGTGCATATCTCTTCTCTAAACACTTAGAGAAGTGCGTAAAGAAGGGTGGGCGGCTTGACGGACACACTCGCATACACGCACAACATGAATAGGGGAGTACTACTACTACTCATGGGCAAGTATCACATTTCAGATATGGTACTCCAATGCATGACCAGCAAGTATAACCTAATTGAAAATGCATAAGAATTGATATAAAGCCATTAAAAATCATTTAATCCCATTACTTATCATTTCATGTGAATAAATAGGCTTGAACTGTGACCTCTATCTAGACAGTTCAGAAAATTCTACAAAAATTGCAGGAGCTGCACTATGATATAACAGAGTCATGATAAATTTTTCATCACATTTTACCAAGTACAACAGCCTACACAAAAAGATGAAGCTACTGGCCAGAAATGCACATTTAATAACTTTGTACAGTGAAAAGTGTTAAACAATAAATTTCATATTTTTACCTAACACTACTTAGCACAAGAGCAGTCAGTAAAAATTATCAAGGCCTAATTCCACATATTTTATTTATTAAAAATCATACAAGAATCAGCCCAGAAATGAAATTAAATCATATTCCAATATTTTTGTACAGTAACTGCATATCATATATTTTTCCCAGAATGCACATCACATAACAAGTCTAACAAAAGAAGAATCACATTTTTCTAAGCTATATTTTATTTATTATGCATTTACTCAGTTTTCAGCCATTTCAAGGATTAAATAAATCTACACAGAAAATATCCACCAAAAAATACATTTCATATTTTTCAATGACAGATCTACTCAGTAGAAGTCTAACAAAATAAATTTCATCAAATTTGGACTTCATTTGCACCAGCTACAAATTCAAACTTATTCAAAACATTTTCTGAAAATCAAATAAAAGGAAAAGGGCCGAAACCCTAAAAACACGCGGGCCGGCCCAGCAGGCCGTGGGCCGCTGCCAGGCCGAGCCCCCCTCGGCCAGGCCGAGGCGGCAGCCGGCGCCCGGCGGTGTCTTCGCCGGCGGCGAGCTCACCGGCAGCAACCAAGCGCACTCGGCGTTTCTACGCTGCGAGGCGGACACTGCGTGACGCGCGCGGTGTGAGCTGCGGTGAACCCTAGCTACGCTCGGGCGGCGGTGATGGCGGCACGGCGGCTCGGCATGGAGGCGCTGGGCGGCCGTCTCCGGCGTCGGTGGGCTTTCGACGAGGAGCGCACCACGCTGCGGCGAGCGCGAGGCTAACCCTAGCCCTAGGGTTTGGAGTGCGTGTCGGGCGCCGAGGTTCTCGCCGCTGCATGGCGGCACGGCGGCGGAGGGATGCTCCGGCGAGCAATGCGCGGCGCGCTACGCTGCGCATTGTCCCGATTGAGCGTGCGCATGCTCGATTCGAGGCGTGGCGAGTACGGTGCGCGCAGCAGAGCGAAAGCGAGGGAGCAGGAGGCGGTGACGCGGTGGCGCTGTGAGCTTGCGGAGCTCCCGCCATGGCGCGGTGGTGCGGGTGGCGCAATGCGCCCTCACCGGGCTTGGCGTGCTCAACCTGGCTCGGTAGAGAGGTGGAGGAGGGCGAGGCGGCTCGTGGCGGTCATGCGGCGTGCTCCGAGGGAGAACGACGGGTGGCGGCAAGGCGGGATAGCGGCGGGCGGCGTGTGCGTAGCGAGAGAGCGCGAGGGCGTAGAGTGAGCGGCGAGAATGGAATGCTCAAGCATTCCACTTCGGGCGCGGCAGGGTGACACGGCCGGCGGTGGGACCCGCGAGCCAGGGGCTCGCCGGCCATTTTGGCACGGGCGCCAAGCGGCGGCGGGCACGCAGAGTCACGCGGGCGCGGCTGGGCGCTGGCTTGGCCACGCCCGACGCAATTCCTTGGCGCCGGGCGCGAGCGGGAGGCGGGCGTTAGGCCGACGCGGGCCGACCCGCCTGCCCGCTCGCGGTAAGTATTTTCTTCTTTTTTTTTTGAAATTTAAATTCAAATCAAAGCTGATAAAATGCATCTTTTGACCCTTTTCAAAACATTTTCAAGAGATGCTCCAAAAATAAAAGTTGTAGATCTTTTTTGAAATGAACAACTTTCATTTAGGGCTCATCTCAAAATTCTGAATAAATTTTGAAATACAAGTTCATTTTGAATTTAGGGCATAAAAGGAATTTTCCAATTCATTTTCTTTTTGCTCCAAATACTCCAAATCTTTTGCAATAAATTTTATTAAAACTTTTCAAATTGCTGGGCAAGTGAATCCAACTTGATCAAGCATTTGCAAGCTAATTAATTAACTAAATCAAACAATTAAGTAATAAATCAAGAATTTAAAACAAGCACATGAAATGACAATGCAAGAATTAGGGTTTGTGCTTGATGATGCTCATGCCATGCTTAGTGATGATTAAGTTAATTAATTAGGTGCCTAATGCATGCTTAACACCGAGGTGTTACAGCCCTACCCCTTAAAGAAATCTCGTCCCGAGATTTGGGTTTACTAACCGATTTTTTATGGAATTCGGGATAAACTTCTTTCGGGTAATCCTCTGTTTTCCCATGATGCATCTCTATCATCATGGTAGCTCCACACAACCTTGTAAGTACGCACTAGCCGATTTCGAGTAACTCTTTCTTTGCTATCAACAATTCTTACAGGCTCTTCTTTATAGACTAGATCAGCTGCTAGCTTCAAATCTCGTTCATCGACTCTTTCCTCAGGTACACGCAAACACTTCTTCAGTTGAGAGACGTGAAAGACCGGAAAGATGGAACTCATTGACTCAGGCAACTGCAACTTGTAAGCGACCTCACCTCTTCTTTCAAGAATCTTGTATGGACCCACATATCTTGGTGCAAGCTTCCTTTTGGCTCCAAACCTTTGGGTACCTTTTTGTGGGGAGACTCTCAGATATACATAGTCACCCACCTCAAACACCAAAGGTCTTCTTCTATTGTCAGCGTAACTCTTTTGTCGGGATCAGGTGCGGCCTTCATGTGCTCTTGGATAGTTCGAACCTTCTCTCAACTTTTCGGGAACAAAGTCAATACCGTAGTATCTCCTTTCTCCCGCTTCGACCCAGTTCAACGGAGTTCTACACTTTACGCCATATAAAGCTTCAAACGGTGCCATCTTGATACTCTCTTGATAAGCGTTGTTGTAGGAAAACTTCGGCCCGAGAGGTAGCCAAGATTCCCATGAACCCTTAGCAGATAGCACACAAGCTCTCAACATATCTTCAAGAACTTGATTAAGTCTTTCAGTCTGACCTGAAGTTTGAGGATGATAAGCAGTGCTGTGCAGCAACTTAGTACCCATACCTTCATGCAAACGTGTCCAAAAGTGAGCAAAGTGAACTGCGATCCTCTATCGATATGATGGTCTTGGGTACCCCATGCAAACGTACAATCTCTTCAATGTAGAGGTCAGCATATTGAGGTGGTCTATAGGTCGCCTTGACGGGTAAGAAGTGAGCCGACTTGGTTAGTCGATCAACGATTACCCAAATTGAATCATTACCCTTTTTGTGTAGTTGGCGACCCGTGATGAAATCCATACTAATGTCATCCCACTTCCAAGCAGAACCGGTAAAGGTTTCAAACAAACCTCGCCCGGCTTCATGTGAATGGCCTTGACACGACAACAAGTATCGCGTGATCGAGCCCACATATTTGCTATCTCTTTCTTCATCTTGGTCCACCAATAACGAGGTCTCGGATCATGATACATCTTGTTACTTCCGGGGTGAATGGATAACTTGGAAAGGTGAGCTTCATCCATTATCTTGTTCTTGAGTTCTCTATCCTTCTAACACGACAAGACGAGTGTCGAACCAAAGTACACCATTGTCATCCACTCTGAAATGCGGAATTGATTCTTTCTTCATTCTTTCTTTGAGGTGGTAGATACCAGGGTCGGTCTTTTGGCCTTCAATGATCTGTTGGTCGAGAGAACATCGAACTTGGATATCATGCAGGACTGCAGGATGCATCAAATTGAATCTTTCCTCAACCAACGGCTTCACAGCATGGTGATGTAACTTGCGACTCAAGGCATCTGCAACTACGTTTGCTTTTCCCGGGTGATAATGCACTTGCAAATCATAGTCCTTGATCAACTCTAACCATCTTCGCTGCCTCATGTTAAGCTCGGGCTGGGTAAAGATGTATTTGAGACTCTTGTGATCAGTATATATGTGGCACACATTTCCCAACAAATAGTGCCTCCAAATCTTCAAGGCATGCACAACTGCAGCTAACTCTAAATCATGCGTGGGATAGTTGACTTCATGCTTTCTCAACTGACGTGAAGCATAAGCAATCACTCGGCCTTCTTGCATCAGCACACAACCCAAACCAGTCTTCGATGCATCACAGTACACATCAAACGGCTTCTCGATATCTGGTTGTACCAAGACAGGAGCAGTGGTTAGCAACTCTCGCAGCAGGTGCGGAAAGCTGCCTCACATGCCTCGTCTGCAGACAAACTTATGCTCTTTCAGAGCAGACTTGTCATTGGCTTGGCAATTTTAGAGAAATACGGAATGAAACGGCGATAATACCCCGCCATTCCAAGAAAACTCCGAACTTCATGAATGGATGTCGGTGGTAGCCAATCCATAACTTCTTGTACCTTTGATGGGTTGACTGATATGCCATTTTCAGAAATGATATGGCCAAGGAAAGCAACTCCCTTCAGCCAAAACTCACACTTTTTAAACTTGGCATACATTTTATGTTCTCTTAATCTGTAAGCACAACTCTCAGATCTTTGGGCGTGTTCTTCTTCATTTGCAGAGTAGATCGGAATGTCATCCAAGAATACAATCACAAACTTATCCAATTCGGGCATAAAGACTGAATTCATAAGATACATAAAGTATGCGTGGAGCATTTGTTAGGCCGAAAGACATAACAAGATACTCGCACAACCCGTATCTAGTAACGAAAGCAGCGATCTTATGTATATCTTCGGGACGAATTCTCGATCCGATGATACCCCGATCTCAAGTCAATCTTAGAAAACACTTTAGCTTTAGACAACCGATCAAATGTAATATCAATTTCAAGTAGAGGGTACTTATTTTTGATTGTCACGGCATTGAGCGGCCGATAGTCAACACATAGCCTCAAAGAATGATCTTTCTTTTTCACAAACAAAGCTGGACAACCCCATTCAGAAGTACTTGGCCTAATGAAACCCAACTTCTTCAACTCATACAACCTGTTTTTCTTCAACTCGCTAACTCATTGGGAGGCATACGATACGGTCTCTTGCGTATTGAGCTGTACTGTGCAACACAAATCAATTGCAAACTCAATATCTCTTTTAGGAGGTAACCTGTGCAAATCTTCGGAAAGACATCAGGAAATTCACAAACCACCGGAATCTCAAAGAAGAGATGAAGCTTGAATAGCATATGTTAACTTGGTCATGTCAAGAACTCGAGGTAATACCACTTGGAAAGTGTCATTACCCCGAGGATCCGTGAGGGTAACGGTTCTATTCCCAGTATCAATCACCACTTGCTTATCTTTCATCCAATCCATACCCAAGATCACGCCCATAGTTAACCAGGGTAACACTACCAAATTAACTCTATATGCTTTATCTCCAATTTCAAAGATTGCATGCTCAAGCATTTGATTAGATAGGACATCAAAGACCGCAGAATCGATGCGGTACCCATAATCTAATTGCTTAAGTTCTAACTCATGCGATCGTGCATATGCTTGACTCATAAAAAAGAATGCGATGATCCGTAATCAAATAAAACAACCGCAGGATGTTTGTTGACAAGAAACGCGCCTGATGGCAATTGGATCGGTTCGCCATCAGGAATCTCATTAATGGAGGTGTGGTGAGCACGGGCTTGATAGGTTGTCGCTTCTTCGGGTATGGGCGTACTTGGCGAAGTGACCCATCTGATTGCAGTTGAAGCACGGGCCCCTCACAGCGGAAGAAGCTGCCGTGGAACCTCCAGTCTTGGCTTGAGCTTGTGGTGCAGGTGGGCGATAGCCCCTCTGATTCTTCGGAGGTGGTGGAGCATTTCTCTTTGGAGCAAAGTGCACGGAACCTTGAATTCTCGAAAGGAGGAGGGCTGCATGGCGACGGTTAGGCATTGGAGGTCGGAACTGGGAAGATCCTCCCTCGAAGCTTCTCTTGCGATTCTTGGAAGCAGCGTGCAAGTTGTTGTTGTTCTCCTGAGTCAAGCAATCACTGATGAACTCATTGAAGGTAGCTCTTGAACTGATGCCCATAGTCTTGGCCATCTTGGTGTTGAGGCCTCTCTTGAAGCTAGCTATCTTGTTTTCTTCAGTGTCCACATAGGTAGGGGCATAGCGTGACAAGTTGTTAAACTCTTGCAAGTACTCATTCACGCTCTTATTACCTTGGCTAAGCTTCATGAACTCGAGATACTTTCATAGCCATCGGACCGGTGGAACATAAGTGCCGCGGAACATCCGGGTAAACCGCGCCCGTGTGATTGGAGTGTTTGGCGGGAAAGTGGCACGTTGATGAGACCACCACATTCCGCCGGGCCCCCGTGGTGATGTGCCCCGTACTCAACCTTCGGCGTCTCGGTCATGCGCTAGAAGACGAAACTTGTCTTCCATCGTGTTGATCCACTCGAGAGCCTCGAGCGGTTCCTTAGCTTGCAAGAACTTGGGTGGATCCGTGTCCGTAAAAATCCTTGAAAGAGTCAGACTGTTGGTTGACTGACGGTCACGGTGGCCCCCGCTGACCGGTGTTTTTGCGATGTCGCGCAATACGGCCTCCATGTTCTACCGACCGCCGAGGAACCGCTGGAAAAGTTGCTCATTGCCAACGGGTTTGAGGTGGGGGTGGCGGTGTCGGTCCTGGGGTTTGCTCCATTACCCCCATTGCCTCCGTTACCTCCGTTGCTACCATTTCCACCATTTCCGCCATTACCATCACCATTGTCTCCTTGGCCGGATCCGTCACCAACCAAGGACCCATCGGGCAAGACGGGCGAAAAGTGCCAACCATCCGCATATTTCAGCATCAAGTAATCATTAGGTGATGTTACAACATTGTGTTTAATGTAATAATCATGCCAATGAATTATTGGGGAAAATAAATTCATTCTCAACACATAGGCATAAAGATTCACTCCCACAATTTATAACATCACTAATTAGGTTATGAATAAAAAGCATCCTCCGGGGCATACAACATCCAAAATTGCCAGCATACATACACTGGACTTTAGGCGTTCAGATAGCACCACAACACATGACGATCCAATACACATGAGTCATATCTCATATAAGTTACATGCCAACAACAACAAAAGACAAGAGCGCAACTACGACTAGCGATGAGACTACTAGTCTACTCGTGCTCGCTACCGACGCGTCGGACTCATTTGCCGGAACAACGTCGTCATCGGGTGTGCTCGGGTGCAGGTGGAAGGTCGGCGTCCTCCTCGCCTCCATCGGGGTTGATGACCCTGGGCTCCATCTCGGCCAGCCTCCGGGACCATGGTGACCATGAACCTGGTTGTGCGTAACGTGGTACTCCCCGTGAATCCGTCAATGTATCGCTCACGCTCAAAGAGCAAGTGTCAATTTGGGTGGCATCGTTCGGGCTTCATTCCTCTCAAGTGACCAACGGGGCCATCATCCGGGTCGGCATTCCTCTCGTCATCGCTCATAGCGTGCAATACGTGCGGCGCAAGGTCTCGAGCTCCCCGATGACCTCCCTCATCGGCTTGACTTCCTCCCTAGTAGCTATGATGGTGTCCATCTCGTCGCCTCAAGTCTCGGATTTGGTCCGAGTGCTTCTTCTTCTCTTCCTTCCCCTTCTTCCACGATCTCTGTTCCGATCACCGAGCTTGTACATCGTGGGCTTCGGTAGCATCATATGCTTGCATCAAGGCAAACATGGCACTCATAGCCGTGTTGTCACCGCCATCAATCTCATCAACTCGGCCAACGTGCTCGGCTAGGGACCGCTCCCCAATTAAGGCGTAGAGGGTCGTCTTTGGGAAAAGTCCCGCCAAGGCCCCGTGCTAGGCTCGTGGGGAAGCGATCCATGATCTCGGCGAAGGACATGGAATGCGGCTCGACCGGCCCCATCCCGAGCGGTGACACCGGTGGCACGAACACGCCCATCCGGCCCCACTCGGAGTCCGGGTGGAGTGGAGGAACAAGTGATCTCCACGGCGACCAAGTCGTCACCACGAGGCGGCTCCTCGGTGACCCAGAGTATACGGTCGCCGATCCTCTCAGATACCCCGCGTGAGCAAGCACTCTCCTCAGGAGCGTGGGCATGCCAAACTCCTCAAGAAAGTGGTCCTCTCGGATCACCGCGGCGTGGTGCAAGCCGACGGCGAGGTGCCCTTCCCCCGTGGACTTGCGTGCGGTTTGCTTAGTGCGAGCCATCCGTCGAAATTTATCCCGGTGAGACAAGTTGTTAATTAACCGTTTTTAATTAACGTAAATAATCAATTTATAAGGGAAGATAAATGTAATGACATGAGATGATCAAACATGATGTATGCACGTATCTTACGTTCTCACAAACTTAGCAAAAATAATTCTAGCGGATACACGGTGGCATACAACGTTTTCTTCATAGCGCATAACTAGTCGTTCTACTCGAATCGTTGTTATGTACTGCAGAAAAATCCACTTCAGCCCATCCCAACGGTATGAATAAATGCATTGCGTAAAGGTAAAGATTAAGCACTCACACGCACGTGCATTCCCAAATACACGCACATGTAGTACAACCACCCGATCCTCGTCCAAAGACGGCATCGTCTCAACAGACGGCACAACCCACAATTAAACACCTTGGTAAGTACATGGTTTTGACATGTAAGTACTTCCGGTATCACACTAGCACTCCCCTAGATTGCCGGTTGGACAACCATGCTCTCACAACTCCCACTTACCGAGGTGTAGAGGCAAATTGAACCATACATTACCACTCAAGTGAATGGCACCCATACAATTACCTTCTTTGCATGGGCAATGGTGAAAATAAAATATGATGCAAGCCCCCAAGTTAGTACTTAAATAGCCACCTAGAGTCCTTATTTGGGCATAAAGGATATGACCACTGGCACCCTCTTAGTTTTGCAAAAGAAATTTCTCAAAAGACTTATAGATCTATAAGTAAAAAATCCAGTTTGAAAGCAAAATTCTTTTTGTTTTAAATAGACATGTGAACAAGAATCGCTAAACCTTGCTCGATGCGGTATGTAATGTAACCGACCAATTTATAAAAGCATAAGTGAAAAATCACTCGCTAAGCAAGCAATTGTCACACTTAAGCCGTTATAAACCCGGTAGTCAGGAAATCTCGAAGGATTTCAAACAAAACATCATCAACCAAGATCGTACAAGTTTAGCGTCACCATTCGCATGTTACAACATTTCGCAAATAGATTAACAACATCAGAGTGCGGAAATAAAGTTATTACAAACCAAGTTCTTCAAAATCTAAATAGCGGAAACAAGATAGTTTTGAAAACTCAACCCAACTCACACATTTAAAGATTATTACAGTGCCAGTCCAGAGTCTATCCATCAAAAGCAGTTGGGGAGGATATTAAGAGTAACCTTGCCCAAGGCCTTCTAGTCCTTTGGGAAAAGACAGGTCTCGCAATACCCGTGGTAGGTATGCCCGTCTGCACAAACAACAAGCGGGAAAAACCCCGAGTACGAGAAGGTACTCGCCTAGACTTACCCGATCGACTCAAAAGTAAAAAGACTCCAAGGAGGATGACGAGGGGCTTTATCGGGGGATAGCTTGACTCTTTTTGCCGAAAGCAAGTAAGTAACATTTAAAGTGATAGCTCGGCTTAATCATTCCTATTTATGCTAGGTGAGCAGCTATACTAATCATCATTGCGGTATATTAGTCAAGATTAATCAAGCAAGTAGTATCCATAATTATAAACATCGCCTTAACCCATCATCATCATTAATCACATTCCATACTCATTACTACGATGGTGCAGCTCAAGTCAAGTGTTCACCGTCCAGAACGATGGCGATTCGAATCAATTACTACTCGAGCTCGGGGGTATTCCTCATGCAAACCACACTCACCCGGTCGGTGAGCTGATCACCATGGCACATATCCAGAAGACAAGCACGCGGACTCGCACGGAACCACCGTGCCGGGGACCGCCCGACTACCTTAGCCCGCCCATGCTTTGGACCTCGGACTTACTCTTGCGCCCCGTGGTCCCCCATCCATCTCCAATACGGTGCGAACGGATCGAGAACCGGCCCGGATAGTGTTGGGCTTCGCGGTCGGAACGACTTATCCGACATTAAACTAAACATGAGGCATGCGTTCAACATGACTTGGGGTACAACAACAGTGCGGTCCTTAATCGACAGAGCACGGAATCACTATGGTCCAACAACCCCACAAGACTCCGTCCGGTCTCCATTTATCAACCATAGCCACTAACCGGATGATATCAACATAAGCTTTTCCATCGGTCATAGGTAACCACCTATCTCGCGGATGACGAGGGAGATCACCCGACTTCTACCGTCTAAGCAAGCTAAGCATAAAACTCGCCCTAGACTAGCGGGGGGTGTATCAAGGTAGGATAATCAATGGTAAAGCAAGGATATAATGCAGCAACGGTGTCACACAACTCCTATACTTAATGCAGCAATCATAAATCATAAATAGGCGGTTAGAAAGCATAGGTAAGTAGATGCTCGGTGCTTGCCTTGCACAAAAGTCGACGGGCGGTGGTGCGGGCACTCCGGAAGCTCCTCCTCTTCTCCTTCCTCTTGTGGCACTTCTTTGCTGCGGTTCCTCCCGACGATTCTCCTCGCTCTCCGAATACGGGGAGGTCCTCTTGCGAACCCGTATGATGCGATGCACATGCATAAGTATGGTGAATGCATAACACATGATGCTCACGAATGAAGGTGAATTATTTTAAGTAGGTGCATATCTCCTCTCTACTAACAACTTAACTCATTTACTGAGTATGTGCATACCTCTTCTCTAAACACTTAGAGAAGTGCATAAAGAAGAGTGGCGTCTTGCGGACACACACTCATACACGCATAACATGAATACAGGGGGAGTACTACTACTACTCATGGGCAAGTATCACATTTCAGATATGGTACTCCAATGCATGACCAGCAAGTATAACCTAATTGAAATGCATAAGAATTGATATAAAAGCCATTAAATCATTTAATCCAATTACTTATCATTTCATGTGAATAAATAGGATTGAACTGTGACCCCTGTCTAGACAGTTCAGAAAATTCTACAAAAATTACAGGAGCTACACTATGCTATAACAGAGCCATGATAAATTTTTCATCACATTTTACCAAGTACAACAGCCTACACAAAAAGATGAAGCTACTGGCCTGAAAGCACATTTAATAACTTTGTACAGTGAAAAGTGTTAAACAATAAATTGCATATTTTTATCTAACACTACTTAGCACAAGAGTAATCAGTAAAAATTATCACAGCATAATTCCACACATTTTATTTATTAAAAATCATACAAGAATCAGCCAGAATTGAATTTAAATCATATTCTAATATTTTTGTACAGTAACTGCATGCAATATATTTTTCCTAGAAACTACATCCCAAATAGAGCCTAGCAAAGCAAGAATCACATTTTTTTCTGAGCAATATTATTTTTACTATGCATTTACTCAGTTTTCAGCCTTTTAAGTAAATAAATAAAACTACACAGAAAATATTCACCAAAAATACATCTCATAATTTTATTGGATAGATATACTCATTAGAAGTCTAACAAAACAAATTTCACCAAATTTGGAGTTCATTTGCACCAGCTAGAAATTCAAAAGCATTTGAAATAATTTCTCGGAAAACAATAAAAAGAAAAAGGGGCGAAACCCTAAAGCTCGTGGGCGGCCCAGTGGGACATGAGCCACCGACGCGTGGGCCCGGGTCAACCCGACCCCCGCCCGTCGGCCGGCCGGGGGGCGAGGGGCACGGCCCGCCCCTAGCTTCGCCGGCGGCGAGGTGGCCGGCGGCGAGGGGGGCACCGTTGTGCTCCCCGTCGCAAGGCGCACCGGCGGTTTGGTTGAGCTGGCAATGCAGCCCTGGGCGGCGGCGCCAGCGCTGTGGCGACGGCAGACACCGCATGGTCGCCGGTGAGCCGCTTCCGCCGTGGGCGCCGGTGGCGCGAGGCGCCAAGGAAGCTCGCGGCAGCGTACGAGCACACGCGCCGCGACCGTAGTATAAGGAAGTGGAACGGCGGTCGGCGCTGGAGTCGAAGTCACGTGAAAGCTCCGCCATGGCGATCTTTCCGCCAAGAACTGGCAAATTGGCCCTTACCGCGCCGCCGGCGCCGATTAGTGGCGCTGAAGGTGGGAGCGTGCCGCGGGCGGTTGCGGTGCTCGCGTGTTAGCGCTACGGCGAGCTGGCGGCGGAACGCGGCCGGGTTGCTGGCGGTATAAGGCGCCGCCGGTTGCCGCTTGCCGCGCGCGCGGCAGCGCGAGAAAGGCAGCGTAGAGCTAGCGAGAGAGAGTGTGAGTGAGCGCGTCCGAGAGTGGAGCGGGGCGCGCCCCCATTTTGGGCGCGGCCCGTGCGGGCGGGCCCACATGGCCGGAATCGCCGGCCACGCGGCGCAGGCGGTCGGCGCGTATGGGGCGCGTGGTGGCGCGGCGTGTTCTCGTGGCGGCCGACCGCTGCGTCCGGCGCGACGCGACGCGGAGAGTGGAGCGGGCGGTGGGCGTCGTGGGCCGCTGCGACTGCCGGTTCGCTGGCCCCCTTTTTTTTTTTTGAAAATTTGAATCCAACTCAAATGCAACTATTTGACAAATTTAAAAACATTTTCATGAGATGCTCCAAAAATAAAAGTTGTAGAGAAATAAAAACTGGACAACTTTTATTAAGGGCTCAACTCAAAATTCTGAATAAAATTTGAATTGCAATTTCATTTTGAATTTTAGGGCAAATAAAAAGGATTTTCAATTTATTTTTCTTTTTGATTCAAATTGCACCAAATCTTTTGCAATAAATTACCAAATCATTTCAAAAAAGGCTGGGCAAGTGGATCCAAACTTGATCAAGTTGTTTGCAAGACAATTAATTAACTAATTAACAATCAAGCAAGCAATTTAATTAATCAACAATGCAACACATAAAATGATGATGCATTTAGGGTTAATGCTTGATGATGCTTATGCCATGCTTAATGAAGGTTTGAAGTTAATTAATTAGGTGCCTAACGCATGCTTAACACTGAGGTGTTACACTGCAGCCTCAGCAAGGCCTGATGATTGTTTATAAGAGTTTTAAGGATAATGCTACTCAAATTAAATAAAGAACTTAATAAGTACCCAGCCATTCTTCTTGATCTAATTAAGACTCAACAGTCAAATTTCCTGGTGCGCAGATATGCATATACGTATATTATTATTATCACTATATAAACATAAATACCTCTACTCCTCTAGGTTTGCACGCAGACAGGCACACTCGATCGCACTTACCTGAAATCTACCTTCTGAATTTCTCAGAGAAATAATTAAGGGTGGCGGTTGTTCTAGCTAGCTAGTCTTCCACTGTGCCGGAGGTCTGGAACGTACGGATCGCCATTAATAGCAACAGCAGGTCCCTCGCAGCGTTCAGTTCGTCGGCCATCTTCCTCAGCTGCTCCCTTTAATGGTGCCAACTGCCAAGCTAAGGAATCGGCTCAGGGCGCAGAGTTCAGTTCGTCAGGCCATCTTTGCTTAGGGTTGTCGTTGGAGCCACACAACTCATACATCATTGTGGCAAGAGGGCGAAATTTTCATCTAAAATACAAAACCAAATGAAGCACTATTCAAGCATCCCAGCAAATTTATGGAGTTGAGAATTAGGGGCGGTCACAACAAGAAAACATGAAATTTATCCCATAGCAATGAACAAACATTTAACTGAAAAATACATCTTAGCTTAAGCATGCGATTACGATTGTTACACTTCTTTTTTTCCCGCTAAGCATGCTGAAGATGTGCACCAACGCTAAGTTTGCTGAAGATACGCAATGCTTCATGAAATTTGGTAAGATTGCTGTACAGCAGGGTGCCATGCAGAAAAATATTCTTCATCCCAGGAAGACAGCCTTGAAGTGAAACTCATCAATTGTATAGTAAATATTCCCCATATCCACATGGTACATGATAGCATCCCTGCATAACAAATGAAGCCATATAAAATATTAGCCACTAAGATTAGTCTCTGCTCTTTCCTGTGCATGCTAGTGAAAGATGAGAGAGAGTTCTACCAGATCTTCCTCTCAGGTAGTTTCAACCGCTTGACTATTTCATCAAAACTAGTGGGAAGGCGCGCTCCTCCGCCCGCCGGTGGAACGGCAAGAGATTTATGGCTATTATGTATAGAAAATATATGTTGAGATTTAAGTAAAAGTAGAAGCCAAATATATACAGACACATAACACGCGCGATGTGTTAACATATGCACAGAATCATTTGACGTAGAATCGCTTAAACTGATTTAAGCATTATTTAAGTAGAGAGATACATAGTCACATGACAGAGAATAAAGGTAGGTAGTTTTTAAGTATAGTGCAGATACTGATTAGTCTAGGCGAAATGATGAAGCCGAAGTGCCCAACGCAGTCGAAATAAAGACGAACCTGCACAAAAATACAGTCAGAAGAAGAGCACACACTGTCATAACACAAAAAAATATAGTCAAAAGAAACAGAAGTATCTTTGTATGGAAAAAGCACACATAATTTCAGTCACTGGATATCTATTTTTGCAAAGATGGTATAATGCAAAGAAGTACCTAGAATTAGCAGGTAATGTATATGCTGGACTGCTAAGCATTTAGCTAGAATATGCCGTGATCACCGGAGGAAGAGAGATGATCAAGTAGCTACTGGTTTGGAACAGTAGTAGCCAAAAGCGAAAGACCTGTAAAATATAAGTGCATCGTTGTAAGCATAAATCTTGTCTTCGTTAAATTCTGACACGTATCTTCTTGTCTTTTAAAAGCTGTTGCTACCTCTTACGTGTTTCAGCAGCTGCAGGTAACTTTGGCATGCAATTCGATGTTTGTCAATATGAAAATAGGAACAGTTTGGTTGAGCATGAAGCAGTATCGATGATTTTGGCCGTGGTAAACCTATTACAAAAAAAAAAATTATGAATCGTAGTTACTGCAGAAAGAAACTACATTGTAGAGTGATGTAATAAGCAAAGTGGTAGCTAGAATCACGAAGCCGTAAAATTTGATGATTTACCTAGAGATAACATGAGTTGTCGTCTCTCCATTCGGTGCAGTGGAAGATGTTCTGAAATGAAGCTTCTTAAGCGAGAAGCTGGTAAAGACAAATCAGTATTCAGCAATTGCTCATTTTTGGATCTTCCTGTACCGCAGAATGGAGGTTTTTACATAGAAAATTATGGAGCAATAATGCCCTGGCTATAAAGGATATGTTTGACCAGCAAGTGACTGAGCAGTATGAGAAGTGACTGAGCAGTATGAGCAGCCTTCTGTTTGCGAGCTTTGTCCAAAATGATATCATAAATTAGAGCAAGCAGCAACGACATATATATGTGCAGCCACGGAGTGACCTGATGCAAAGTACGTAAGCATTTGGACCTGATGCAATGAAGTTAAAGACATAAGCATCGTACAACAACATTATCTTGATGTGTATAGAAACTTCCATACTTGGGAAGCTAACAAATTTTGATCTGCCACATATGGAAAACTACACATAGGCAAATTTTTAATGTAGCACAACAATCTGACTTAAAAATAAGAGGCAGAGTGGCGGGGTTTGTTTCACTTTACATACCTGTTCAACATCAGTGAAGGTTGTTTCCTCTGGAATTTCAGTGGCGGAGTGGCGCACACACCATTCTCTTCAGACATCATTTTCATCAGTGGGAAACATACCCTGAATCTAAATTCAACCTTTCTATGTAATTAGAAATCTGCATGACCCTTATAAGAAAATAGGTAGATGCATTTGCCATAGGCAGAACTGACAATACAAATTGAAGTGGCCAGTTCTTTGGTGCCTAGCTTCAGAACTGGTATATACAGAACCAAAATGGAAACATCACCATATGACAGTCGAGGTTTACCATGCAAAAATCCATGGGGTGGAATCAGTCTAGTTTCCCTAATGTTTACCCTGCACAGGAGGACAAATGTGAAGTTCAATTGAAGAGCAAAGCACCAAGACAGGAGACAGGAATTTTTTAAAAAAATTACAACTAAGAAAGTGCGATTGCGATGTGAAAGAAGTTCTAATATTTTTAGTCAACTAAGCCAATTCTATTGGAAAATACACACAATAAAGCGGTAATGTATTCTGAAGATGTTCTTAGCAACCGAAAATACATCAGTTCCCATCTAACACTAAGAACTTAAAACTGAAATATACATCAGGCATAAAAAGGAGGGTACTTTTCTTGCTGCTGGTAATTTACAGCGGCAAACAGTAAGAGCCAAAAAAAAAAAAGCATCGTCTTAGGAAGTAAAATAAGAGAAATTTACAGGAACATTATAATACACATTTGAGCAAAAGTGCTGAACGACTACCATGCAGAGACAGTTCATCGATTTGAATCTGCTGACCTGAATACTTGTGCCAGCTGCTAATCAAGAAAACCTGCTTGTTGAACTGCTGCTCCGATGTTTATTCCTATACATCTGAAAGAGAAGAAAACACATACAATGAACAAAGCTGGATGACTCTGCAACTACTATTTTGCTCTTGTGCCTTGAGGCCACGCATGCTACTGTTACCTCTGCTGCTGGGTTTGATAACTGAAAGGAAAGCCGAGCTGCTCAGCGAGATCCAATACAGCATACAGCAGATGCATATAGACGGAGTGGAGAAAATAAAACAGAAACAACCAACCAGAGAAATATGTTCGAAAGAAACCAAATACAGCTGCCCATAATGAATAGAGACAAACCGTACTGCTCTAACACCTTGCAACAATCCAACCAAACATCTATTGAACAACAAAAAAGATCTCTTACGTAGCCTCTGGAGCCTTTCACACAATTTCAGAAAATCAGGAAAACCTAGAAAATCGCAAAATTTTGTGGAATTCCAAAATCGTGATGTTTGAGTGAGGGATTTCTCTGGGGAACATCTCTGGATGGATAACTTATGTGATAGCTCAGTTCTGCCCTTAAAAAAATCCAACCCAAATCACAGGCAGAAGTGAAAAACGAACACCCGCAAAGATAAAAATTCAGAATCGGAAACTTGGAAACGATTGAACTCGAATTTGAATCTCATACTATCTGAAGATGCTGGATCGAAGAGGATGTTTCAGGGAGAGGCCCCATCGTCCTCATCCGGTGAGCTGAACAGAGCAGAGGGAGGCGACCGCGGAGGGAGGCGGAGCATCGAGATCGAGAGAGTAAGAACTACTGAATGAAACATCAAGCACGCCTGCTGCTCACGCAGTCCGGTCAGCGACATGGCAGCTTGGGCCAACTGCGGTGGCGACTGGGCAGGGCTGACGCCCATGCCTGCATTCCCGCTACGCGGAGGCAAGCAGCGGCGGCGGCCTGGTGGACTTGCGCGCCTGCGCCTGCAGCGGCCGGGGCCTGGGGCTCCCGCGCGCGCTCGCGGGCCTTGCGGGGGCGGCGGCCGAGGCTGGCACGCGCGCGTCCCCGTGCCCGCGTTCGGCACAGACCGGGGCGGCGGCCAATCGGACTGCCCGCGGCTGCTACGGCCAGCTGGGCCTGCGGACTGCAGTGGCGGCCGGCCTGCATGGCAAGCACACCTTGCGTTTCCGCATCTGCCGGCGGCAAGGGTGGATCCGCGCCGGAGCGACCGGTTAGGGACAGCGCCCGTGCTGGTCGGCAGCCAGCGGGGCCGCGCACGCGGTGGCTGCGCCCGGCGTGGCCAGCGGCAGCGGCGGGTCGGGAAGGGCCAGATCCAGTCCATGCCGATGGCCAGCGGCGATCCGCACGCTCCGCTCGAGCTCTGGGAGAGGGAGATCCCGCAGGCAGAGGCAAGAAGAAGGGGGTGGCGGGGCGCAGGAGCCAAACCGAGTAGTGGACGACGCGAGGAACTGCAAGGCGGCGTGGACCGCCGAGACCAGGCCGCGTTGGGGGAGCACCGCGCCGGCGGCCACCGGTGACGCCCGCTGTGGCCGGGGACGGCCACAGCCGGGGTGGACACAGGGCCAGCGGTCGTGGCCAAGGCCAACAGCCCACCGTGCCGGCGCAGCACCGGCGGGGGCCACCGGCGCTCCGGCCGTCACATGCGGGAGGAAGGGTGAGAGGGAGGGAGGGAGAAGAAGGGCGGCCACCGCAGCACCGAGGTCCGCGCCGCCAGCGCTTCGCGCGGTGGACCGGCGGCGCCGGCACAGTCGCAGCCATCGCCATCATCGTGTCCACTTCTCGAGAGAGAGAGAGCGCGACGAGGAGAGAGGAGGGGCCGAGAAGAATCCGGAAGAAGCTAAAGCTGGCGGTTATATTCGCTTCTCTAGATTGAGACGAGAAGCGGAGGCAGCGTCTTGAAATCATGGACGTCAATGAACCGATCCAACGGTGGAAAACATTTCGGGTGACGTGGACACCGCCATTGGCCAGGGGCTTGTGCCACTTTTAGTTGTTAAATGCACCCCGTGCTCTTTTTCACTAGAAATAACAGACAAAGATGAGTAATTTACTAACCCACACATTGAAACAAAGCAACATTTATTGGCTATAAGCAAAGTTTTGCTAGGCGCTAGGCGACATCTAGGCGATGACCCTTAGCCTAGCGACTAGTCGAGCCTAGGCTAGCCTAGTCGATGCTAGGCGTTTTGCTAGGCGATGAGCCGATGACTAATACATGTATATATACATTTTTTGAGCAGAATACATGTATATACACTTAAAAAGAAAAAAAAAAAAATAGAAGATCAGCCTCTTATCCTCTCCCCCTTCCCTCCCATCCCCTGCACTGGGCCGGCCCAACCAGGTGGCCGGTGGGCCACCTTCACTCCTTTATCCCACACTGGGCGCTCGCCACCGGGCCCAGCAAAGCACAACCGGCCGCCTCTCCTGCTCCTCTCTCCCCCTCCCGAACTCCGCTGCGCCGTAAAGACCACGACGTTGCCTCCTCGCGCCGTCGCCGCCCCATCTCGCCTCCTCGGTGCGCTCGCACCCTCCGCCGCCCGTCCTGCTTCTCCGCCTCCTACGCCCACGGCCGGCGCTGCTCTCCCTCGCCCGGCAACCTCAGCCCCGCCTGGGGTCCGCCCTACCCCCCATAGGCGGCGGAGTCCCCGGCGAAGCGGCTGGTGGCGCCCTAGGCGCATCCTAGTCGTAGACTTTCAAAACTTTGGCTATAAGTAAAGAAGAGATTGTTAAACTTACATGTTAAGCAGGTTCATAGAGTATATCCAGGACCTGTTTAAGCAAATCACCCTCGGATCTACTTGGTCCACTAGTCACCGGTCCCTATAGGAATCAATAAGATATGT
>JADLZL010006656.1:0-71497 GCA_015844335.1 Chrysopogon serrulatus
CTCGATTTGTTGCGATCGGCTCCTGATCTCCCGAATGTTCATTGTTGCTTGTCGCAGATCTTGCGAAGAACCAAATCACCAATTCAAGGACGTACACGGACACAACTGCCCTCCTACTTGTTGCTTGAAGGTATGTTCTTTCTGTACTCTAATCCCTGTCCACGTATGTGCAGTTTACCATGTCCATGGATGTTTGGAGTGTACAGAGAATGAATTTGCACTATGTCAGTCTTCAGTTTGGTAGTACGTACCACTATGACAGTTTCTGATCACTGATCATGTTGCAGAGCTCGTCCACTGGCTTGTTTTATTAGTTCATTACAATATGTGATTACTTTTATCAATTTGCAAATAGTATCACACAAGAGTTGTTTTTTTTTTTTTCTTATGTTTAATATGAGCCTTTTCTGTTAAATTAATTGTCTGACTTTCTATCAATGGATTTAGCAATTACTGGACCCAATAATCATGTTACTGATGTATTGTTCATTTAACATGCACCTGTACAAATGTATGTAGATGGAAAATTGCAGTCGAGGATAATATTTTCCTATATATTTGCCTGGAAGAAATAGCTGCTCATGATATTGTATCCGCGAGAAATATCTGAGTACAGTTGGATCCACCGATATAACATGGAATTCTCAGACTCAATTGTTCAATTTCCTAACAGCCATTCAAATATTATGCCAGCTTCATCACATCAGGTTTGATCCCTTCATGGTCTGTGTTTTCTCTTTTCATTTTGCTAAACATATAGAGAAAATTTCTATTTCTTGTGCTTATTTTGCAATATGTGGACATGCAAGTACAGTTGCATGTTTACCATGTGACTGAGAGCACTTGCATATTTCAATCCATCATTTTAATTAGACACGTTTGTTTAATGTTTATGAATTTTTTAGACACGTTCTCCTATTGGTTACATTATTTTTGCTGCTAGCCACAAATCTGTGTTGCATATTCACTCACTTGCTGAGGAGTGTGGGAAATTTTGAGCTCATCATGGAAATTGTAGAAGGAAAAGATAGAATTAGATCCAAAGAAGTCAAAGAGCACATCATATCTGTAAAATAGTTGATGATGTGGTTCTGTTGATTTCGAGCTATTGCAGCTGGAAGGGGCCATAAATCTTCACGCCCAGGAAGGTAAGTGGCAATCACTAATGCATGTTTTGGCTGTTTGTTTCTTGATTTAACATTTGCCTAAAAATGGTGTTTGTTTTTTTGATGGAACCCATATCTACTTTTCAATTGTGGGTTAATAACCAAGGAGGCTTATTATGTTCATTCTGCCTACCGGGTTTATTTGATTTATATAAATAGTTATCTAAAACTTAAGGATTTTTGCTGCTATATTTCAGATGCATCGTCATGTGGCAAGCAGCTTACTGCATGGTGGGATTAAAGATGGGGAGGTTCTTCCTATTGGCACATCTGATTTTATAATAAAATGGGATACACATTTTATTGTACTTGCACTGGTGTACTGCCTTTTCTCTTAGATGACGCTAAATAATAGCCCCTTTTAGTTTTAGCACTGATAGGAATCGGAAGAACTATTGCCCCTGATGATTTAAGTTGGTATATCAGTCATCTCTTGCTTGCTGCAGAGAAGATCAGCAGAAAGGTACTTCGCACACACCTTGCTAACCTTGCCAATTACCAAGACATTCCTTGTTACCAAGGAACTACTTATTGAGGCCTCTCTGACAAGACATATAGAAGAAGATCTAAGTTTGTGATTGACCTTGTCGGATTGTGTTTCTTTCATTTGTTGATTTATTTTTTAGTTTTATGATTTATTTTTTCTTTCTAGATGTAACCGTAGCGTTAGCACGGGCAATATACTAGTTAGAAGAAATAATTCCTAAAATCCATGCCAGTTAATTTTTTTTTAAAATTTGACTAACATTATAGAAAAGAGTAACAAAATCTATGACGTAAAATAAGCATATTATGAAAATATATTTTATTGTAAATCTAATAATATCAATTTGATGACATAAATCTTAAAATTTTTCACTAAAAATTCTATCAAAGTTAAAAAAAATTAACTTAAGATAACTCTAGAAACCACTTCTTTCAGAGACGGAGGAAGCATATCACTTCTTTCGAGGAAGTATTATTACAACATGTACCGGCATCACTCATATTAGCTGAACATCCTCCTCCCAAAAAAGTCTGATTCAGCAGCTGAACGTCCCATTTTGGTCGAGGACGCGACTGGATTTGAAAGGAGATGACATGGCTAATTCTACAAAAGGCTGCTGTGGAACTCTACATGTTTTGCATGTCAAAGCATATAAACACAAACCCCACAGGCCTTTATGATACCATGTATACCCCTTAATCCACATGTGTTGGTGTGGCTTGTGCAAATTTCATATCAAACGACACCAGCACACATGAACACATGAACTGAGGATAGGTCCTCTAATGCAACCGTCGCTTCTCTGATGCAGAAGCCATGAATCAAAGTATACATAAAACAGATTTTGATATAATAATATTTAACCCCTAAATACATCAAGACTCACGTGGGTTAAAGACACAACAAAAATGGCTTCTCTAAACACCCCCTACACTACCATATTGCTGCTGCGAATAGACCAAGGACGTCATGTACACCATCTTATGAAACAAACTTACATACTAATCTAACCCATGTACAAAGCAGTATGGCACCTTTCCAACATAACAAAGGATGCCGGCTACTGAGTATCCCCTGAACTATCCCCACCAGATAGCAACCAGCGAAGATATTCCTCTCCATCTTCCAACGATGAAGCCTCCTCACCGGGGATGGTAACCCTCTTGCGCGTCAGTGTTTCCACCGTCAATGCTTTCCTCTTTCGTCCACCTCTTGGCCGGGCACGCAGCCGCTCATCAATCTCCTCAAAGTCTCCCTGCAAGAAGCAGCTTGTTATCCACAGGTTCATATGGTTTGATCACAAAATAGATGTGAACATATGCTTCAATCAAAGATACATACAAATCAGGAGCTGATAGTTTGATCTAATAGGCCAGAAAAACTTGGGATAAATATAGGTCAGGTAGCAGAACTCACTTCAATGTATACATGAGCACCGGATTTCTCATGGTTGTCCCTGACATGCTTGTAGGTGAATGCCTTGCCACACCCAGCGATTTGGCACTTGAAAGGTTTCAGCTGGTCATGGCATGCCTTGACATGCTTGGTCAAATTTGATTTCTGCAGTGGAGAACAGGATTATGCTTGGTTTAAGAACTAGTTGGAAAATATCACTAGGTGCATTTGGAAATCTATCAGTCTTGCTTACATTGGAAAAGGAGTGTTCACAACCCTCAAAAGTGCATCTCATCCTTTCACCAGAAGGCACATTGTCATGGGATTGCAGGTGCCGCTTAATGTTCTTCTTCAGGTGTTTTTCTCCACATATCTCACACTGAACATGCTGATGGCAAGATTGATTATGAGCCCTCAGATATTCAACATTTGTGAACATCTTCATGCAGCCTGGTTCACAGCACATCACCTCCACATAGTCCAATTTAACTGCAAGAAAAAAAAAAATCAAATGTCAAGATCTAATACGCTGGAGAAGGGAAACCACGTTACATGAGCAATGATGCAAATATAAATGAATAAGGTTCATTTATTAATTTATTAATTATCAGGTAACGCTGACCTACCATGGGATTCCTCATGTTTCTTCAGCTTTGATGAATACTTGAAAACCTTGTTACAGCCTTCCTCCTTGCAAATAAACTGCTGCTTGCTCTTACTAGCATTTTCATCCTTATGGATTTCCTTAATATGCCGTTGAATATTTGCCTTCATACTGAACATCCTATCACAACCATCCACGGTGCAACTAAACAGTTTGCCCTCATGCTTAAGTATGTGTCGGTTCAAGTGATCTTTTCTTTTATAGCTGAAGGGGCAGTCTTCAAGCGGGCAAATAAAGAGTCTCTACAGTTGAACAAGAATATCTGTTAAGACCAAAATAAAAAGTCTAACATTGTGCTAGATGCTTCAAATAATTAACCAATCGATTATCAGAACTCAGAATTATAAACACACTACTGGGTCATGTTCAGAAGGAACTACAAAGGAGACATCATTTCAATGTAATAATTAATCAAATGTGCTATCTTGTTAAAAGTGAGTTTTAGGAGAAAATGTTATGAAACATAATGGAAGAAAATCTGCTTAAGTAAAAAGGTAAAAGCATACACTTTGAACTACTATAACAAAGGAAAAAAACTAAATGTCAAAGCTTTACAACAAACTATAACAAGTTCACCACTTCCATTCAGTACATCTGTTCTTGCACAATGACAGGATACAGGACTGTAGTCACCATAGCGAGCTGAAAACCAATGAAGAATGGCAATGGCTTTCTGAGATGGCATTTTGATTTTGGATCCTAAAGCATCTTCTCAAACCTCCAATAAGGAAGTCCTCGATGACATGGCAGAATGGAGGGAGGATATTTCCACCCCCATCTCCAAAAGATCCCATAAAATCCTTACAGCATTATAACAAGTTCGCACTTCACTTCCTCACATTTTTTTCCTTGCACATTGACAGGGTTTAGGACTATTGTCACCATAGCGAGCTGAGAACCAATGAAGAATGGGCCTAGCTTTCTGAGATGACATTTTGATGTTGGATCCTCAAGCATAATATCAAATCTCCCATAAGGAAGCCCATGGAGACATGGCAGAATGAAGGGAGGATATTTTCGACCTTATCTTCAGGATCCATACCCACTAAAGAAGAGGTAAAGGAACTTATAAAGTAAAGCCCAAGCTTTCTGAAATATTATGATTTTTTATCACCAGACTGACACAACTAAAGGAACCCAAAGTCAGAAGCCCAAAGAAATAAGTACAGAACAGAAAACTCCAAAATTCAGTAAATTGACCTATACGCGAAGGCGCAATACAAATTAGCACTGAAAACAATCATGTATGTCATGAAATGCAGAATTTAGACCATGAGCATCATGATAAAATAGGGAACTTTGTACAAGGACAAACCTACTCAGTGAGCGTGACTGAGGCAATCTTGTTGAAGCTTCACAGGAGGTCATCCCAGCCTGTTACTAGTTCAGACAAGAGTAAAATATGCCTCGTCGCATTTTGGAGTTCTTTAAATGGGATCCAATGCTTCACGCTCTTAGCTATCTATGCCCTGCAAAACAGCTGTATTTAGAAAATCATATAGGGGAAAATATCAATATTACAGCCAGCCTCATTAGTCATAAGTCACGTGCAAATCATATGTTCAAATCATGTCTGTATACTTAAAAACAAAAATGTGACAAATCCAGGTGGCCAGTGCCAATAAAATAAAAAGAGCCAGCTCATGCTCAATGCGAGATGACGAATACCAACCTCGTGTGAGTGACTTTGCATGTGCTGCTTCAGATGAGCTGGTTTCTGGAAACAAGATCCACACTCTTGACACCTATGTTCTTCCTCGTGAACAATCTTTTCCCCATTTGAGTTGTACATTTCTGATTTATCCAGTTCATCCTGCAGATAATTTTTGGGAAAATGTTATAGTGATGCTGTGCATTGCTCCAAAACAACAATAATACAAAGGCAGACATCAAAAGGTAAATGATGTGTCATGATATAGATGGTTCATAGCTATGTAATCAAACAAGATATATATTGACTAATGCATCTATATATATCACAGAATGTGTATACCTTATGGTGTGCAACCATGTGAGCTTGAATTAGGCATTTCTTTGATCTGACAACAGTGCAAAATTCACATTTGTAACGCCTTATATCCTTACAACCCTTCTGTCCAACACTTGCATCTCTGTCAACATCAACTTCAGAACACATCTGACAATGAGTGGATAACAGTTAAAAAAATTTACACACATAATCATCTATCATACTGTACGGACAAACCATTTCCAGAATTAGAAATTAGAATACAATGCAATAACATAGATTAAAAAAAGTATGATCAGAAACTTGCTATTTAGAAGAAATTTCTCTGTAATCCAGCACTTGCAATTTAAAACCATTAGTAAGTTTGTATAACTTCCTGATTGGTGAAAGTAAAACCAACCTCAACATAAATCTAATAATTTATTGCCGTTGCAATTTAAAACCTTTAGTGAGTTTGTATAACTTCCTGATTGGTGAAAGTAAAACCAACCTCAACATAAATCTAATAATTTCTTGCCACCAACTTACAGCAGCGAATTTCTGCACTGCAATCTTGATTAGAGATACTAGAAGATAAAAGAAGACCAATCAGACACAAATTACAATGAGATCATCCAACTTGATTTAGGTACTAAAAGGCTATTTCATAGGGAAGCCTCATGCAAATCAATCATGCAACAAATGGGCAGTATATGATTCTATGATTTCTTCATCAACAAAGATGGATGAACCATGGTGTTCCCATGAGGATGATCTGAGCTGTGTCTTGAGCTGCCTAGTCATGTATTCCAAAGTTTCATAAATTTCTCTTCGAGCATCATGTGTCTTGTCCTCTACCAAGAATTCATGGACAACACCATCAATTTCTATCCAACTACACCCTGGCCTTTTGAAGATCTTACGAGTCAACATTTGCTGCCTCATCTCTCGAGCTTCTATCCATTTATTTGATGATGCATACATGTTCCAAAGAAGCACATAAACCCCATCATCTCCAGGTTCTCTCTTCATAATTTCCTTTCCAGCAATCTCAGCTAGTCTATAATTGCCACGAACTAGACATGCACTAAGAAGTGACCTCCATATAACAATATCAGGCTCCACTTTCATATCAGTTATTAGAGCTTCTGCTTCCTCTAGTAGTCCTCCCCGTGCTAACAGATCAATCATGCAACCATAGTGCTCAAGCAGGGGATCAATTTTGTATACTTTACGCATTCTGTCAAACAACTCTCTACCTTCTTCTATCAAGCCAGCATGGCTGCATGCTGACAAAACAGAAACAAAGGTTACACTGTTTGGAACTATCCCAGCTCTAAGCATGTCCCGAAAGAGCTCAAGAGCTTTCTTCCCATCTCCCTGGACAGTGCAACATGAGATCATAGTTGTCCATGTAAAAGAATCCTTTGGTTGAACTTCTTGGAACACAGAAAATGCCATCTCAACACGCCCACTCTTTGCATACATATCCATCAGAGCATTGCTAACAATTATATTCGAGCTGGCATTACATTTGGTTCCATACCCATGAATGGCACGCCCTAGATCCAGAGCACCAGTGTCAGCACAAGCTGAGAGAACACCTACGATTGTGACGTGCCCAGGGCGATGGCCCTCCAGTACCATCCTACCAAAGAGCTCTAGAGCCCGTACAGGCTGCCTGCCCTGTACATGACCAGTGATCAGTGCTGTCCAAGCAACTATGCTCCTCACAGATATCTGATCAAAGAACGACAACGCCGAATCCAAACCAGCACACTTGATATAACCATGCAGCATGCTACCCCAGGTGACCTCATCTTTCAGAGACATTCTATCGAACACCTTTACCGCAGACTCAAACTTCCCACACTGGCTATACATATCAACCAATGCATTCCCAACAACCACCTCACGGTCCAATCCAAGCCGGAAAATAAGACCATGCACTGCCTTACCGACCATTCTATCACCAGCACCACTAGAGGCAGACAGGGCACCAACAACCGCAAAGCCATCAGGGCGGTGGCCAGCGGCAACAACACGAGCGAACAAGGATATCGCTTCGCGTTGGTGGTCTAACTGGAGATGGAGGGACATGAGGCTAGTGAAGGAGATAAGGTCAGGGTGGGGGATCTCATCAAACAGCTTGCGGGCATCAGCCACGCGACCAAAATCAGCATAGCAGCGGAACATCTTGCAGGAAACAGATTGATGGTTGGGATGGAGACCATGGACAATGGCCAGTGCGTGGATTTTCTGGAGCTCTCTTAGATTTTTGCACAGGGCAAGGAGGTGGTGGCAACTGTTTCTATTCATGTATCTTCCCCTCGAGGTAACGAAATCTGTGGAGGTTTGCGTCTTGATGCCTCGGATGCTGACACCTGGAATTGGAGCTGAAATTACTGGGAAAACAGCTGCAGCAACTACAAAGCGACCTAGTATACTAATGAAGACTAATCGCAGCTTGTTCATCGTTGTTTTGGTACCCACAACAAATTCTAATCGCGAGTATTGAACGACTCAAATTAAACTAGCATTGCCAGGGTTGGACCAAGAAAAGGGCACCCATTCATGGTAAAACAAATTGCCGAATAGCTCCAGTTCATGGTTTGGGAGGCTGGTTCCGCACATCAAGGGCGGAAAAGAAGGGGTGGGCATACCTTGAGGGTGCTCGTCGACGACGAAGGGCCTGACGAAGATGCACGGACGCCGGGGGAGGGCTCGCCGTCGCAGCTCGGGCACAGCCGCGCAAAGGCTCGCCGGTGCCGTCGCCACCGCCGCCGCTAGGGATGGGGGCTCGGGGCCGTGCGGCGTGCGTCCCAATGAGCGGGCCGCGAGCGCCGAGCGGGGACGAGCCGACGGGGAGGGTCGTGCGGCTGGGGGAAGAGGAAGAGCGATCGCCGCGAAGTGTGCTGTGTGCGCCGCCGCACCCGTGGAGTGTGAGGGCGTGCGGGGGCTGGGGAAGTGGAACTGAGTCTGAGTGGAGCGGCTTTAATAAATACCTAGGGTTCCACCATCCACTGGGCTGCTGTTTGGTGGGCTGAAACTAATGTTGGGCCAGTAATTTAGGAGGGCCGTGGGCAGTGCTAGCAACCTACTCCCACCTTCCACTGTGTCGTCCAACAAAAAAAAAAACTTCCACTATATATCATCATCGTCTGTTGAGGTAATGACAAACACCAGAATCTAACAAGCTAACATGCATGTTTTAATCTATTTTGATTTTATCTATATCTATATCTATCTATACCCATAATATATAATAATAATATCTCTAATTCTCTAATAATAAAAAAAAATTTGATCTATTTTTTTAAATCCTTTTAGTCCAACGTTTGGGCCAATTGTGCCACTCACTGGCTTTTGGCCCTTCCAATGAAAGAATTTATGTACATAAGGGTTAGACAAACTAGATGCCCATCGAGTATCCAAGGGAGTGGGCTAACCACCCATGGCCGCCGAGGCACCCGTAGCAACGCGCACGGGCATTTTTGCTAGTAGTAGTAGTAGTAGTAGTAGTAGTAGTAAAGTAGTAGTAGTAATAATAATAATAATAATAATAATAATAATAATAATAATAATAATACGATCTATTTTTTAAAACAATGGTAAGAATTATGCTGCTCAAGGAAAGAATTTATGTATACCAGACAACAGATGCCTCCCGAGTGGCTTCCAATGGCATGCAACACGGTTGAGCAAAAACATGACACGCTGACATGGTCATCATTGTCGAGCGTAGAAGCAAAGCAACCAGCAACTTCAACTTCCAATGGCAGGACACCCACAAGCCACAGTAACATAAAGCTGCAACTGGTCATGGTTGCCAAGCTCAATAAGAGCAGCTTCAACTTCCAATTACAAAGCAACACCTCTCCCCAGTGCATGAAGACCCTTCATAGAGCCCCTGGCTATGATGAAAGGGTGCTTGCCACATGTCATCATTGTTGAGCCATGTCCCTGAAGCAGCAGCTCTAATTCCATGTTGCCAAATTTGCCTCGACACATCTACCAGGCACCAAGAAGCGCAAACGTCGAAGAAGACATTGAGGCCATGACGAAATTCAAATGCAACACCTTAGCAAGGGAACGGCACCAATGGTGCCACTGTTACATGTCCACAAAGGTCTAAAGGGGAAGACACAACGCCCCAACCAGAAAAGCGGCCTCCACCTCCACCGGCATCACCATCGCCAAGGCTTTTTGCCCGAGTAACCCTCTACCATGACCGCCGGGCCAAGAAGCCAGATCCTAAGCCTTCTAGCATCGTTCTCACTGTTTTCTCACCGCCCCACAATGGGGCATCGACGCGCTGCTGCATCGGTCGTCACACCCTTCGTTTGAGCACTTGGGCGGCCGGACTTGGCTCCACCACCACCACTTGCGGACATCGTCTCACGTTGAGGGGTTGCCGGGCGGCGCAACCGGACTTGGACCTACTCCTCCGTCCCTTTTTTTTAACCTTGCGCTTCCCAAGAAACAAATGCCGATAATTTTAATAAATACTAAATATCATCGATTAGTATCATAATTAGTATTATCGGAAAGATCTTTGGATCTAGTTTTTTAACAAATTTATTTGGAGATATGAATATTACACATATTTTTTACAAATCGAGTCAAACTTGTGGTACAAAAACCCACGACGACAGTTAAATAGGAACGGTGGGAGTACACGGCCCAGCAGCCACGGGGCGCCTGATCCGCTCCGCCTCCGTTCTCGATAGCCTAGGTTGACAAGCCAGCTGCTACCCTAGCCGCATTGGGCTCTGCCGCCATTGCCCCCATGCCCGCATGAGCTCTAGCAGCCGCCCCGCCGTCATGTGCTCCCAGCCTGGGAGGTCTGGATCCAGGTACGTATTGGGCTGCCCAGGCACCTGATTGGGCCAATCAGCCAGCCCAGGCCGGCTCCATCGCCGAGGCTGGGGGTGGTGCCTAGTGTTGGTGGCCGGCCACCCGGTTCCCTCGCGTGGGGGATGACGTGGGGCCGATCGAAGGGGTCTCGCTGCATTTAGTAGTGATTTGTCCGCCTAATAAGTTGATCCATCAGAAAAGAAAAACTTGGCAATCACAAAAGCAGCAAACATGCAGAAAAGTTAGTGGTATATAAAATCAGATCAAAGATAGAAGCAAGGAACATGCATCATCACTAACACGTACGTGAGTGATGGTGATAGGAATATGTAACTCTTTATCACGGAAGGAATGCGCGCGCGCTCAGCGCTCGGCACACTGTTTATGTGGGGTCTACCCCTGTTCACGTGGGCCCCGCATGCACAGTTAAGTTTTTTTTATAGCTTTGTTTTTTTCCCTCTCTTGAAAAGTTGGCAACTTTGGCGTCTAAACCGCACAAACCAGCAGCAATTTGTTAAGAAAAGTTCTCCGTGGTATAAAACTCAGTCATCAAAGCCACCATATTTAAAAGAGGATATATATTGTCTTAAAAAATAAAAGACTATCCAATATAAAATTCACTAGCTTCTACCATTCGAACCCTACAAGAGGACATATATTTAAAAGAGGATATATACGTCATTCGTTCTTAGAGATAACCTTGAGTAATTATTGTCTTTTACATGTAGATGCGTATACCACACAAAATAAAAACACAACCATATACATGCTTTAGGCCTACTACCGCTACAAACGAACGAGTCTTCGGAACACCAGTTCACCGCAACACAAAGGGCATGGGACTAGTATTACCACGGACACGCAAAGGGCTGGGACACTAATAAAGTCGTATAAGCTAATAGCCTTCTTTTCCTCGATCAATTTCACTGTATGTGAACCGATCATGGATCTCGCATATTGTGAATTTATTTTAGGATTTAATGGCCGGTTCAGTCCTTGCATTGTGAGTTGTGACAGTATCTGCAACAAGATGCAATATCATTGTTAGTTATTAATGTAGCAAAACAGTAATATTGCATCTCAGTGCACCGATTATTATAGACAAGGTGCCGCAACTTGTTTTACATGGCACATTTCAGACGATGTCAATTGATGATATTTATATCTATATCTCTTAGAGCATCTTCAAGAGCTTTTTAGACTCTATTCTCTAAGTCATCATTTAGAGAGTTATTTGAGTAAAAATCTCATTTTTTTTATATCTTTGCATTCTCCATCAACTTTTCTATATGCTGTGCGTAGTAGAATATCTATATTTAAATACCCAATTAAAAAACCTATTTAAGGGTATTTTACTATCAAAAAAGAGACCTCTTTCTTTTGGGGCCCGGAGTGCTCGCCCCTTTGCTCACCCTAATATTAGACCTGAAATACCAGTACCAAAATTTTGCTCACGTCCAAATCCTTCCAATCTTGCCAGGCCTTCCCTCCCCAATCTTTTTTGAGGCTTTTACGTGTGTGTCATTAAAAAAATATGGTAATCTCGCTCAAGCACTAAAAAGTTTGATCTATCACCAGTGTTCAAGTTTGGATAACTTCTCTCCCAAGCCATTTCATCCACTTCTCTACTTAACAGTGTCAAAATACATTGAAAAAAGTCCTAAATGTCCTCTGAGTAAGTGATGGCCAGGTCCCGCCATCTCCTTCTCCCTAGTACGCGTAGCAGTTTTCAAGCCGGCTGATGCATGGGTCCATGTAGAGGTCAAGGTTGACTGCTACTATGCCCGTGCACTTGTGCACCAATCTGTAGACTTGTTCCCTTTGCTCCTTTGGTCCTTGTGAGCTGGGTTCATGAGAATGGAGAGGGGAGGCTGTGCCATTGACACGTGGGTCTTGCAAGGGAAAGTGGTGCCTCCCCATTGGTTGCACGGGCATGGTGGAGGGGTGTCAACATCCTGGCATTCGCCCGTCCCAGCTTTGTCCCTGTCGTGCAATCAGAGGAAAAAGGAGAATGAGAGAGAAAGGGAGGGAAAAGAGAGAAGGAAGGAGAGAGAGGAGGAACGGAGCAGAGAGAGAGAGAGAGAGAGAGAGAGAGAGAGAGCAGTGCGATGCCGGTCGGCAAGGACCTCTACTCCAGCGAGGTGGCCGGCGGCGACACTGGGTAGGAGCAAGGGCGGCACAGGGGCTTCGAAGCGGGTGGCGCTCAACTCCAGTGCGGGGTCAGCGTCGGGCTCCTGGTTCCGGTGAGCTTGGCCGCGATCGCGAAGCTCCGTCGCGCTGCTCCCGCCTCGCTGCCATGCGCCGCCACGAGCAGCACCCGTGTGCTACGAGCTGCGTGCGCCGTGCCCCGCCACGCGCGCCGCGCCTACTCCATTTCCATCATGGAGAAGGGGAGAAGGAATGACTGCTTGGCCCCACAATGTAGAGAGAGGAAAGGGTATTTAGTACATTTACATTTACCTGACGGACCCACATGCCATGGATCTTAAACGCCAGAAAATAAACGGAGCATGGATGGAATGGCTTGAGGGAGAAAAGTTTTTCAAACTTGGACACTGGTGATCAGTGGCGGATGCAGAAACTAAGTGAAGGGGGCTGGTCTCTTCTTCTTCCTCTATCTCTCCCTTCATCTCTTTATTTTCTTCTTTTGTCCACCTCTTCTTCTTCACCCTCTTCACATCTCCATTGATGCACCAGTTGTAGTGGGGCTAGAGGCCCCCAGCCCCCCTTAGATCTGCCCATGCTGGTGATAAATCAAACTTTTTAGTGACTTGAGCGAGATTACCATCTTTTTTAATGGCACACACGTAAAAGTCTCTTCTTTTTTGCCACGCCATTTACACCGACCACAAGAGTTGTTTTTGGGCCTAGTCACATGCTCTGTTTTTTTTTCCTTATTTTTTTAGTTTGTCTCATGGAAACTAGTGAGCAGCGTTCATTGCAAATCTACAACTAGTAACATAAAAAAAAGAGATAAAGTGGCATGACTTTGATCATGGAGCCCAACGATAGTGTGGCATACATATTGTGAAAACAAAAACACAGGTGGATGGTAAAAGCATAAAACTTTCCCTTATTATTCAGGTTAACAGTGATGGTTTTGAGACCATCAAATGGCCTTGAGGATTACACAGATTTTGCATCATTAACTATGGCCAAGGCATTTGGCCATACAGTCCTGCAATTTTTCAAAACTGCAGTCTGGTTCTGGCTTTAGATTCACACAGCACCAGACTGGTTTATTATCTATGTGACGCGCTTGACAAAATACATCTTGTCCTTTGGTGACTCTATAAGTAGTTCCAACATCGAGGTCCTCATGAGGATGACCTGATAGAGTATAATGTGTTAATTTGGATATTGTATATAATATGCATATCTAAAACAAATTTAAACATAAGAATAGTTGATGACAAGACACTTACATTGCGCAAGGAATATAAAGAGAAACAATATAAGCACCAAGGCTCCGCACCGGTTACTCATACTCTATTGGGCAGTGAATGATCTGACAGTATACTCACACATTCATATATGCATATTATATATATATGAACACAGAGACCAATATACTATATATTAAATAAAGACATCAATTTAATTCATTTTTTACCTATCTCTATCTCTTTTCTTCTCTATATCTATCCCCATCTTTTTGTTTTGTCTATCATTGTCTCTACATCTCTATTTCTTCTCTACATCTCTATCTTTTCCTTTTTTTTTCTTTTCTTTTTCTTTTTTCTTTTCTTTTCTTTTGTACATCTATGTCTATCTCTGTCTTTTCTCTTTCTCTGTCATGATCTCTGATGGCTATACTTCTTCTTGTCTTTCTCTTTCTCTTTCTCTATTTCCACTACACCACAGCCCAAACCGACGTCGGACAAAGGGTCGGTAAAAATATCAAAATACCGTTATCTTTATCGGTATATGTTCTTAAATTCGGTCGGTCGGTATATATATAGTCTAATGGTTTGGTATTCTTATTTTTGGTTTAACTCAACGGTTGGTCGGTACATCTGATTAATTGGGTCCATTTTAATGATTATTTCTGAGCAAATTAGTCTAAAATTTAGATGGGCCCTTTCATTATATAAATTGGGACCCAGCATGGAAAACCCTAGTGCCTCTCTCAATTTTGTTCCCGCCGCCCTCCCCACCAAGGTGCTGAACCCCGTGGCGTGAAGCACGGCTCCCCCGTCGGCCACCCGAAGGCTCCCAGCCCGGCACCTTGGTGCCAACAAGTTTATTCGCGGCCCCATCGCGGTGCCCCCGGCAGCCGCTTCGTTTTCATCGCGGCGCCCAAGCTGGCCGCTCGAGGCCCGGTGCGGCTCGTCCTCCAGCAACCCTCCCGGCGCCCCTTGGCTGCACCCTCGATTCCTTCCCAAGCCCCCGGCGCCCCCTGGCTGCACCCTCCGATTCCTTCCCAAGCCCCCTTCCTGAGGTACGAGATTCAACATATAACAGGCAGCAATACACAGCAGTTCGACCACGACCTTGCTCGGCTGTTCCTCTTTTCTTTGTCTCTCTTACTTAAGATTCATCGGAAATCCTTCTGCTGTGAACGACATTATATAGCAGTAAGCACTTTATTTGTGTTGATGGAGTGTCTGACAGTGGCGGAGCGTGACCAATAATTAAGGGGGGCCAAATTACCATTACAGATTTATCAGCAATAGAAAATGTTAGATTAGTGAGAAAAGTAGATAGTATAATTTATAACGATGGAACCATTACGAATTTAGTGTCATTTATAGGAGGGTTTCTCATGCCAAACTATAGAGGATTAGTAGAAAATTCATCAATCATGCCATATCTGAGTCCTGCAGTCGCTGCTCAGTCATGCAATCGTGCCGTAGATGAGATTAGTCCTGCTACTGCTTCTTCAGCACAAGTTTCATGCAGATGCAAAGATGCAACAGCTTTTCAGTTGTTCAGTCAGCCATTTTACTAGCCAGCCAAGCGTATACTACTGCAAATTTGTCTTAGATAAGGGGGGGTGTTGGAGCCAAGTTTGGCCTCCACTAGGCTCCGCCCATGGTGTCTGATACTTTGTAGTATCTTTTTTTAACATCAAGGATTTGTTGATAAAATCTGAAATCCACATCTCGTTACAGGAGGGAGTAGAAGGCAGGAGTCAACACGAGCTGTCATTTTGCTAAAGCCAAGGGTCAAGATCTGGGAGGTGTTGTTGTGCTGCAGTCGATTCAAAATCAGTCTAGAAAGTGAGTTTTGTAAATGGGGTGGTCCCTGCAGTTAGAACTGATATAGATGGTATATTTGTTGATTCCAAAAAAACTAAGAACCAGTCTAGAAAGTGAGTTTTGTTTAAACTGTGCTGCTGCTATAATTATGCTATTCGTCCTTTTATTAATGTGAATGTATAGAGCTAACTGTTGGCCCCTTTTCAGGAAAACAAATGGTAAGCGGAAGAGGAAACAATAATGATGCCCCCCTTACCCAGATTGAGCAGAAGAGGCTTGAAAACATTGCAAGGATCCAAGAGAAGCTGGATTCCTTAAACATCCCTCGTCTGCCTGTCCTCGTGCTATTAATCCTCAACCTAAGAAAAGGACAAAGGTCATATCTTATGTAAACTGTTCTGCTGCCATGTCTTTTATTTAATAAAAAACTATTTACATAAATAATGTTACTTCCTTGTAGTAAACTCATCATCAGCCAAACGAAGCAGCAACCCAAGTTCATAATTTGTGCCCAAGGCCACAACCAAACCATGCAAGGAATGTGAATGTGAATGAGGATGAAGAAAATGAAGACGATTTGGAATTTGAACCAATTGGAGATTTCTTGTGTGATAATGAAGGTCTTGTAGCATACCCTTCTCCTTACTATAGCATATAAACTACTTTGGCATTGTGCTTGCTTATAATATTCCAAATTATTTGTAGCAGATTTTCATAGTACTACAGAAAAGAAGAGAAATGGAAGAAGTATCACTTTACTGAAGGACATCTTTGAAAGGCCACCTAGCATGCCTAAAATCAAAATTATAGTTAATGAACTCGGTCAACCAGTTGGAGATGGCACTAAGAAGTTTACTCGTGCTATTGGGTGCTATGTGAGAAAGAAACTATCAGTTGCTTGTGTTGATTGGAGAAAAGTTGATCCTAACAAAAAGTTGGCAGTATAGGACGACCTACAGGTATTACTTGGCTGTGCTGTTTGGCTGCACTTGGAATTGTTATTACTACAATTTTCTATTTGTTACTCTTCACCTAGTTTGCTGAAAATATCAGCTTACTGCATATTAAATTGATATTACGTGGCTGCAATGTTCAATTTTTGTCTTTGCTAAGAACAAGCTTAGATTAGCTTGCTGACTGGTAGCACCCAACAAGATCAGATTAGGCTGCTGTACATTAGAAAATAATTAGTAGACTACAAGCTGACCTATTCAAAACAATTCCTATTTGTTACTAGCTACCTAGCATACAAACAAGAAGTCCTACTATATCCATGCATGAAACTTGTTCAACCTCTGGCCAAGGGAGTTGTTATTTCTGTTAATCCTAAAACTGTGCTAGCAGGACAAGCTCTTGGAAAGCAATTTTGTGAAGTTGTTGTTAAGGTTGTGATGAAAAGAGATGCAATCTTGCCTCGCCCTTATCTTTGGTGTGGAAGTGATGGCTGATGCAAAAAGGTTTGGGAATTGCATGGCCATATAATTGGGTAACAAACAACATATATTCTTGTTTCTTTCATATGTGACCATAGATTTTCTAATTAGTGATGTTTCTAACAGCTGAGGAAATACATGACATCAAAATCAAAATCAGCCCATGATACAGGTATTCAATTCTGAATATTGTAGGACAAAATCTGAGAATATTGATGATAAGTCAACATGTTCACAACTTAATTAAAACTACTGCTGCTTGGAGTAACTCTGAACGCTATACCTTTCAGTTTTTGCTACATATAGTTCCATGATGATGACTCTAAATTCTCAATTCTTTACTGCTCTGAATGATACTAAACTGCATTAAAAATATTGGTAATTAGAATAGCTAGAGGTGATGTGAATGTTTGTACTGATAATATCTAAAAAATAGAAGTGATGTGAATGCCTAGACTAAACTTGTTGATTGGATTACCTCTTTTGAGCTATTCTTTTCACAAGTTTCTAGTTGTATTATTGATGGATGTATTCTTCTCTTTTCAGGTGGGAGCTAATAGCTAGAGGTAGCCTGATGCATCTAGGAAGCAGTTGGATCAAAGTGTGCATGGCCAATATATATTTTGGACATCCTAACTAGAGATGAACTTTTGTAAAGACTTTCTAGTGATCATTCATTTTGTAAAGAGTGCATGCAAGCCATGTGAGATGTGCACTGTGCAATGCAAACATCTCGAGCTATATGCATTTTCTACCATGTTGGCCAAACTGCCATGATCTAACTTGGCCAAACTGCCATGATCTAACTTGTTTGGATTAGAGTTGTGTCCAAACTGGATCAAAGCTTGTTGCTATAATATATTTGTGAAATATGATGACCTTATGTGTACTCAGTGTATTGTCTAAAATGGAAATTTTGATTGTATGGTTCATTGATTGTACGGTCCATGTATAAACAAATTATATTATTTGGTTATGTTCTTGTATGCAGCGTTAGACTGTTGGTCGCTATAACTATTTACAGGCATACTATGGGTCGGTATAAGTTTACAGAAGGCATCAGACCGTCGGTCGGTATAAGTATATCGTACCATCAAACGGTCGGTCGCTATAGATGGGTCGGTCGGTATAAATCTATTGCGACGCCACTATCAGCGACATAAAGGGTCGGTCAGTATAAATCTATAGCAACCTACGGTTGGTCGGTATAGCGACTTATAGCGACCGACCGTAGGACGCTATAGATAGGCTGTGGTGTAGTGTTCTATATTTATCTATATCTCTATCTTTATCTCTATCTTAAATTGGATATGGCTTTTGATCTAGTTAACTCAAAATCTACAAGGAATTCATTTTAATGTATTTCAAATATTAGATGTACTGGCTTTCATTATATAGGTTGGACCCACAAGCATGTACTATTGTTCCTCAAAGGTGTGGAGAGGTCGTTGCAAAGGTTTTCCAACAAGTTTATTACAAACGCAAAGGTTTTCCAACAAGTTTATTACAAACAACCATGTTGTTCACCTTAGTTTTGACCAACATCATATATATGGTGATGAACTTAAACAATTGAAAGCTACTACTTTGATCTACTTCTAGTAATAGAACTCTACATACTAAGAGTAATGAATTTTGTTATTTTAGTTTGAGAAACATAAAATTTCTTTTCTATATCTTATATTTATGCTAGGATTCCACCAACATCATTGGGGTATATAAAAATGTGTATGATCTCCCTAGGACGTTACTTTGATCGAGGATAGAATACTTCAACCATGCTGCTTGAGAAAACCCCTAGCTAGGCGTATGATGACCTCCCATATAGGATATTGCTTTTGAAGACAGAATACCTCAAACACGCTGCCTTAGAAAACCCCTGACAAACCCCGGATTGACTATGTGATTTCTTACAACATGGAATTTTGAGTATGAGAGGCGGGGAGTTGAACTCTTGACATTTACAGTGAGTTGGTGACCATACAACCAAGCCACAAGCATCTGCACCGCTAGGTTTTATGGTTTCTAGAGATCCAGATTAAATAAAAAAATCTTGTGACAAATATAACAATGGTTGTGTTTCTATACACTTATTTTTCTAGATAAGGGAACAAAGTTCTAGCCTCTGCATATGTAGATGGTACACAACTGATAACCAGAATGTAAATAAAAGTCATAAGGCTTGCACACATGCAAAAAAAAAACAGAGTCTGGCCTAGCTAGTGAGCGCAACAAAAGGGAAAAACTAGTTTGTGATGCGATTTGTAAAGATCCATCCAAACTTCATAAAACTATGAGCGCGGCAGAAGAGAAAAACTAGTTTGTAATGTAATTTGTAAAGCTCCATCCAAACTTCATAAAACTGCCAAAATTAAAGTCTCCCAACTTCTGCAATTTACCTTGAACAATGGTCGCTCCTCTTCTATGTAACATGGGCCAACATCCGATCCAAAACATTGCTAAAAAATTTACATGTGCAATAGTGTTACAATTAGCCTTGTTAAATACCATATCGTTTCTATCAACCATAACGCCCAACAAAATGTGCCTACTCGTAGTAAAATTTGGTTTTTGTTTTTAGGGCATAGTCTGTGAAGCCAAGAACCAAACAAATTAGCAAAGTAGTGGGTGGTTGAATTCTAAAAGTGACATGCACAATATTCTAAATAAAGCTAGCAAACTGACAGTCAAAGAACAAGTGTTAGATATAGTTTCAACTAAACTACTAGGCAACACTTGCCACTTCCTTGCTAGTTTATCTTCGTTAAATTATCTTTTGTAAGTGTTACCCCTTTTTTTTAAATACCACATCAAGAAAATCATTATTTTTGTGGTACCTTTAGTTTCTAGATAGGACTTTTCTCAAGGAGAATGCCTATCGAACAACCTCTCCTCATTGATCAACCAAAACAACCACTTACTCAAAAATCATTTGTTTGTTTCTAGATTTATTATTCCTAGCCCACCAAAATCTTTCATGTATAGAGAACACTTCATTTAGCCAGAGATATTTCTTTTTGTGTTCATCACACTGTCACAAAAAAAGGAGCACCAGTAATCTAATTTTTGAAGCACTCCTTTGAACGTCAAAAAAAGATACCAAAAACATCGCTAAGCTAGTTAGCACCGAATTAATAAGAACTAGTCTCCCACCAACCGAAAGTAATTTACCCTTCCAGTTGTTATATTAGGCTCATCTTTTTTTTCATGCGCTATTATATTAGGCTAACACTGTAACACATAAGACCTAGATTATCATCACGGGCACACACGAATTGCAGTCTTGATGAGAGCACAACAGAAATAAAGTTGTGTGGTACATGCCAAGGAAGGAACGCATAATATAATAATCCCAACAGTGAAACCGAATGTTTGGTTTGACTGTTAAGCAGTAGCACCTCAATTCCAGATTATGATGTTTTAACTTTTATTTTTTGGTACGCTGCTATGCATTTAGATATACCCATGCATGTCTAAATATAATATAGAATATATAAACAATGTGTATAAAAAAACTAAAATATTTTATAATTTGGAATGAAGAGAGAAGTAAATTACAGTCTTTGCATCGACAGGGAGTATATATATCTATAGCGTGCATGAAGCGAAATGAATGGTTTAAAGTCATATTCTTCCCATCCATACATGATTAAAGGCTTAAAGCACAAGTATACGTGGTAAAGTCCTGGTGAAACGTGTTGAAGAAGCAGTCATTCCAACAATATAAGGGGGCGATGGAGAACGAGGATGAAGGCAGGCAGGCAAACCGCGATCGACAAGGCGCGGCCATCCCAACAAACTGCTCGCTAGGATTCGACTGAAACAAAAAGAAAAAAAAAAGAACAATACATATATAGAGTGATCATCAGCAATCGAGGATCGAGCAAGCAAGCAAGCAGCATGCATCTCTCGAGCGCTGCGCAATGGTGGGACAGTGGCAGCTGCGCATCCTCGTCCTCGGCAGCCTGGGCCTGCAATGGTTCCTGGTGCTGGCCGCCCCGATGCGCAAGTACAGCATCCCGCTGTGGCTGCGGAAGGTGCATCCAGCTGGGCAGCGGCTGCAGCGACGCCGTGGCGATCTACGCGCTCGCCACCGTCTTCAACCGGCACGCCAACGGGGCGACGGCCGGCTGCTACGCCGGCGGCGCTGCGGCGGCGAGGCGGCCGACGTGCGCAAGCCGCCGAGCACGCTGGAGGTGCTCTGGGCTCCTCCTCATCCACATCGGCGGCGTGGAAGAGGTGTCCGCCAGCAGCATCGACGACAACACGCTGTGGATCCGGCAGACGGTGACCCTGCTGTCCCAGGCCTCGCTCATGTTCAGAGCGAATGTTCCAGTGTTGTGCCAGAAGCTTGTCCGGTATAACCTCATGGATTCAGTGCTAGGCCAGACGACGACGACGACGACGACAACTGGTGGGTGGCTAGTCAGGTGTGCCAGGCGGCTCATCAGGTGCTACAAGGATGCAGGTTATTCTAGTGAGCGTCGTTGTTGCCGAAGGAGCCAAGAACGCCGACCTCTCCGGCTACAGAAGCTTCACCAGGACGGACTACTGGACGAATAAGAAGCAAACCGAGAGGCTCCTCAACACGGACTACTACTCCAAGTTGGATGATCAGCGCCGCCTGGAGGACAACAACACCGTTGTTTCGACTGATGCTCCGCACCTGATGAAGACGAAGCAGATGGGCAACAGCGACAGCGACATTGTTGTTTCTTCCACGACTGAAGAAGATCATGCTCCGGCGAAGAAGATGAACGTGGCGATATATGGCGAAGCCTTCGTAAGATGCCATTCGACGAGAGCGTCCTCGTCTGGCACATCGCCACCGACCTCTGCTTCCGCAGCAGGCCTCCAAGGCACTTCAGGTCCAGGCCTCCACGTGCAGAGGTGTTCCGTGAAGTCTGCACGGAGACGATATCTAACTACATGGCCTACCTCCTCAGGTTTAGACCCGACATGCTGATGACCGGCAGCAGGCAGCTTCTGTTCACTGAAGCCACCAAACAGATGGCGCATCACCCAGGCCACCACCAGGGAAGACGACGACGAGAGCCGGCGGCAACCGCTCGCCGCCACCGACGGAATAATCCTCCTAGACAAGATCAAGAAAGAAGCAGCCATACTCAAGGAGAAAGAGGCATCATACACTGTAATCGACGACGCTTGCAAGCTCGCGGAGGAGCTGCTGGCCATGGAGGACGAGGACGACCGCTGGACCGTGTGTGGGTGGGCATGCTCTGCTACTCTGCCAGCATGTGCAGGGGCTACCTGCACGCCAAGCTTGGGAGTTGGGACAAGGCGGGGAATACCTCTCCTACGTCTGGCTTCTCATCTCGCTCTTGGGGGCCAAGACATTGGCCGACAGGCTTCAGATGCCAGACAAAGAAGTAGGGGACGACGACCTAGACGACCGAAAGCCAGAACAAGAAGATCATCAGCCGAAGCCATTTCGAGTATTTTCTCACCGTAAATCAGCCTAAATAGCTGTAGGTACCACTATAAAGAACCTAACCAACTAAGCCAGTTCGCTCATGAGCTCAAAACTTGGTCAGCACAGATTTAACCCTTTTTTATTTGAGCATAGTAAGTTAGAGAGACCTTTTTAATAAATTATTTTCTCCATTTATTTATCTTCTTTATTTGAGACAAAAAAATTCTTGCTGTAACTTTCGGTCTATAATTTTTATATAATTAATTAAAATAATTTATAACTGTACTTTTATAATTATTTTATTAAACTAAAGTATATCATATTATATATTCATTTGTAGATCTACTCATGTGGAGTCTAAAAAATTAGATTTTCTATTTTATAATTTTTCTATGATTTACTATAATTTTTCAAAGGTTTAGCCAAAATAAATAAAAAAGAAAAAGACTAGCAAAAACTTTATACAAAGCATACCATATTATATATTCACTATGTATATCTACTCATGTGGAGTCCAAAAAAATTAGATTTTTCATTTTATGATTTTTTTGTGATTTATTATGATTTTTCAAAAATTCATTTGAAATAAATAAAAAAGATAAAGATAAAACTACTGTTACTGTAGCAAAACCACCATCAAAATCGCTCTAGGAAGATAAAGTGCATGATTTAAAAAGTTGAGAAAGGTTGTTTATCTGATTTTAGAGTTCAGTTAGAAAAAGTTAACTTTTTCATAGTTTTCACCGGGGGTAGTGAAACATGGGCTGATGGGGAAGGCCTGGCCTGGTACCTCTGGGCTGAGCCCAGCTTGATTTGAGGAACATATTTGCTAACCTTTTTGTATTAAAAAAATAGAATTGTGTTTCATGAGCTCAAAATCTGGTCATCACAAATTTGACCCCAAACTAGTCGTAAGAACAAAAAAAGAGAGAGAGATTAGACCAGAGTGACACAGGAGAAATCCCTGTTTGGATGTAATCATGTAAAAGATATCTTTTTAAAATAACTGGTTAAAATGATTTTACATTTGAACTGTTGTATAGACTAGTCGACCATTTCTAATACATATATGCTGCCTGGATATATTCCTTTCACTGTACAACAAGAGACAACAAGTTTACAACTATGAACCCCAGATCTGGTCTCATTCTCCTAATGAAATCAACATTCAATTCATGAGCAGAATCTCCTCTCTCTGGACAGTCTGGACCTTCTGCTTCAGCCATTTGTATTTTCTCTCTTTGTATGTATGTACACATCCCCAGCAGCATGCATGACCATGACATTAACGGAAATAAGTTCCTAGTACTAGTACTAATTCAGCTTGGACACTCAAGTCTGAAGATGCATGTGCAGTAGTGTCTATCTCCGCGTTTGAAGCTGCTTCGGTCAACATTTGAAGCAGAGCGTACGTAAAGCGTAAAGCCTCTCCATGACTTCTGAGTTCTGACTCCATCCATTCCGTGCAGCTTCAGCTTCAGCTTCAGCTTCAGCTTCAGCAAGCGATCAAGTGACACACACCCACTGTGCTGAGCTTAAAATGTCAACGCGCCAAACTCATCTCGAAAAAGCTTAAAAGCTCCACACAGCTCGCGTCGTTCGCGCGCCCTAACAACCCAACATTTCCGAACACAACAGTCCACCAACACAGGCATCGCGATGGGCGCCGGCGACGTCACCAAGCCGGCCACCATGGAGGTGACCTCCTCTACCTCCTCCTCCTCCTCATCGTCGCCGTCGCCGCCGCCATCGGTGCTGCGGTCCGTGCTGCTCTCCTACGCGTACGTGGGGATCTGGATGAGCCTGAGCTTCGCGGTGATCGTGTACAACAAGTACATCCTGGACCCCAAGCTCTACAACTGGCCGTTCCCGATCTCGCTCACCATGATCCACATGGCCTTCTGCGCGACGCTCGCCTTCGTCCTCGTCCGCGTCCTCCGCGTGGTCGCCGTCCCGTCGTCGTCGTCGGCCATGACGCCCCGCCTCTACGCCACCTCCGTCGTCCCCATCGGCGCGCTCTACGCGCTGTCGCTCTGGTTCTCCAACTCCGCCTACATCTACCTCTCCGTCTCCTTCATCCAGATGCTCAAGGCGCTCATGCCCGTCGCCGTCTACTCCCTCGCCGTCGCGCTCCGCACCGACGCCTTCCGCCGCGCCACGCTGCTCAACATGCTCGCCATCTCCGCCGGCGTCGGCGTCGCCGCCTACGGCGAGGCGCGCTTCGACGCGTTCGGCGTCACCCTCCAGCTCCTCGCCGTCGCCGCCGAGGCCACGCGGCTGGTCCTCATCCAGATCCTCCTCACCTCCCGCGGCGTCTCGCTCAACCCCATCACCTCGCTCTACTACGTCGCGCCGTGCTGCCTCGTCTTCCTCACCATCCCGTGGTACGCCATCGAGCTCCCCAAGCTGCGCGCCGCCGCCGCGGCGTCGCCGGCGGGGCTCGGGAGCCCCGACGTGTTCGTGTTCGGCACCAACTCGCTCTGCGCCTTCGCGCTCAACCTCGCCGTGTTCCTGCTCGTCGGCAAGACCTCCGCGCTCACCATGAACGTCGCCGGCGTCGTCAAGGACTGGCTGCTCATCGCCTTCTCGTGGACGGTCATCAAGGACACCGTCACCGCCATCAACCTCGTCGGCTATGGCATCGCCTTCCTCGGCGTCGCCTACTACAACCACGCCAAGCTGCAGGCGCTCAAGGCCAAGGAGGCCGAGAGGAAGGCGGCGGCCATGGCGGTGGCCAAGCCGGACGATGACACCGAGGCAGGTGCGCGGCTGCTGCCACCGGGCAACAAGGCCGGCGCAGGCGACGGTGGTGACCATCACAAAAACTGATGCGCAGCATGGTGTGCACGCAGTCCATGATCTGAGGAGCATTGGATATGTTGTACGAACGTTCTACATTTTTTTCCTTTTCGGTATAGGATTTCTAAAACTTAACTCATGATCAGATTTAATGCTGTTTATTACAATTTCGAATTATTCAATCAATAATACAGGAAATGCAAAGGATAAAGTCAGATATGTTTGCAAGGATTTCTGTGGTGAAACCTAAAACTTTTTTATTGTAGAATATTATTTTTCAATGGTATATATGATTTATATGTTGCAGCATCGGTCGGTTGGTTATCAGAAAAGCAAGCACTAGTCTAGTGAATTATATTTGGATGCCTTTTTGATGGAAAGAGTGGCTATATATAGTTTAAAAAAAAGAGTGGTTATATATTGTACGCAATAAAAGGTATTCCAGTCTTTATTTTGGTTTCTTGGCCTCTATTAGGCCCAGCAGTTTTGGACTTTTTTTGGTGATGTTTGTACGTACTGTGCTCCTTTATAATTCTTAATGAAAACATAAGTTCGCAACAAGCTAGTCGCAAGATACAAAATCTTTAGGTTTACTCAAAGTGACAGAAGGGAAAAGAGAAACAAAAAGATGAGTCGTTATCTAGGCTAGCAGGTAACTAGCTACGCCGCCACTAGCTAGCTAGTCACTCAAATTTCTTTAGCTTCACTTAAAGCTCGCCCAAGAAGAGTCCAACCATGGCCTAATAATAATCTAAAAAATAATGCATGCACGGAGTTCAATTTCCGTTATTTTCTGTACCATTTATTATTATTTTATTTTAAGTTGGGAGCACCGTGCATGAGCTCTGCCAAGTGCAAATAATTGACCAACAAATATTGAAGAAAAGAGTGTACTGTACGTGATCACAAGAGTAGACGACCAAGCAGGTTCAGCAAACACACAGTGTGTAACAACTATTTGTTCTATATAGCAGCCTAACTTGTATTATATATAATCACCTAAATCAAGAGCTAGAGTTGGTGAGCCTACCATCTGAACTCGTACACATCAATGTTCCTTTTTTTTCATTTCATATTAAACTACGGCACGAGGCATTGTGTTTCTCTCAAGTACGCGGGAGAGCTTTGTAGATCATGATCTCTTCAAAACTTCTCATTTGTTCTCTGTCCACCTAGCTTAGCTCTGCATCCGCGCCAGTAATTATGCAAGGACCCTGCATTGTTTAAATTGTGGAGAGCATGCTTGACACTTTCTCACGGTATGCCATTTACTAAAACTTTTGAAGTTGAAGTAACTAGAATGGACGGTATCCAGTCCCTCCATTTAGCGCTGAAACCCAGCGCCGTGAGGACTTCAAACAGGAAAGTCCACACAATGGAGTCAAAGGCCTTCGAGATGTCCAACTTAATGAATAGGGTGTGCTGCTTCTCTTTGTGCATAAGCTGATGACCATTTGTGCGTAAAGGAAATTATCATATATACGTCTCTTCTTAATTAATGAATGTATTTTGTGCATTGGATACCAAGACTGTTCATATGAGGGGCGAGGCAATTCGCAAGGAGTTTCGTAATAATTTGGGCCATGCTATTGATCAGGCCTATGGGCCCCCTGAAGATATGGGCATATGGCCGAGGCGTTAAAAAGCCCCTGTAATCTTTAGACTACTTTAGTTTATTTGTGTGGTCTAATAGACTAATGGATTTTTTATGAGGTTAGCTAAATTTTAGATAACAATTCAGACCACCTGTTTGGATGCTCAAGAGATAAAGTGATCTAAAATTTAGTAGCTAAACTTTAAACCATAGGATCTAAATAAGATGCTGGGGTAAACATATAAACTGCAACCTATCTATCGTCCTCACATGTATAATAGTTGTTGTCTTACACTACTATACAGAAAAAAATTAACGGAGGAGGGCTTTTTAGATTAACTGAGGCGGACATCTGAAACGCCTCGGAACAAGGGTCACGGTAAATCGGACTCTTTTCCGAGGTGTTTGAGATGACCGCCTTGGTTAATAAAATAAAAAACCAAAAAAAAGAGAAAAACCCATAGACAGGCCCGTCGAGCCTATCCACACGCCGCTACTCGCTGGATCGAGGTGCCATGGTTGACGTCACTGGGTCAAGGCGCCGCTGCTCGAGGTTGCACTGCCGCACGCGGAGGATGACAGATCTGGGGCACGAGTGTCGGATCCGCCCGCCGCAACTCGCAAGAGAGGGAGAGCTCGAGGAAGAAGGTAGCCGCTGATGGGGGCTGCTCCTAGCCTCGCTGCCCGAAGCGCCGCCGCCTAGGGAGCCGCTCGGAGCACCGCCGCAACGGCTGGGTGCTGCCCTAAGCCCCGCCACCTAAAGCATTGCTGCATGCAGAGCCGCCCAGAGCACCGGGAGCTCGAGGGAGAAGGCAGTCGCCAATGCGGGCTGCCTCGAGCCTCACCGCCCAAAGCGCCACGTGCGGCTAGGGCTGCACCGAGCTCCGCCGCCCGGCACTGCCGTCGCTGGGGACCTGCCCCCAGCGCTGCCACTGGGTGCCGCCCTGCATGCCGTCGCCATGGCTTGGGGCCACCCGAGCGCCACCGACGCCGGGGGCCACCCGTGCTCCGTCGCCTTGCTGAGTAAGGGGGAGAGAGAGAGAGATGCGGATGGTGTTGAGGAGAGGGGCGTCGTGACGGCTGGTGCGGGTGCTGATGTGGAGTGAAAAACTTAAAACCTTAAGTGCTGTTTATATAGAAGCCCGATAGAACCATTGGATACGGGTTTTTACTGGGCCTCGGTGTATATTTTCTAATGTGGGCTTATGGGCTTTTTAAGTGGTCCACCTCCGAAAGTGGTCTCTATTTTTGGAGGCGGAAACCTTATAAGGCCCGCCTCGGTTAATAGATTTTGCGAGACGGATTTTTTTAACCGTCTCGGTTAATTAAAAGCGACAATCTCGGTTAATACCAAACATTAACCAAGGCGGTTGAGATTTGTGCCCGCCTCAGAGTGAGTTTTGAAAAGGTCACGGTAAATAAATTTTGTAGTAGTGTTACCCATGACCAACTTGTTCTCTCACAAAAAATTTCTTGTTTCTTATGTCTAAGCTAGTTGTATACTTGCGGCCCGCTTTTTTCTCTCTCTTCTCCATCTCAACGTACAGCCCACCTACAACCATTTACTATACTTGCTCTTACACAGAAACGAAATAGTTGCACAACTAAGCACTTCTTAATAAGGGTGAACCAAATAATAACATATTGTATTTCTTTATTCATGTTAATGGTATGGTGTATAACTACTGCTCCCTCTGCCCTATACGAGTGTCGTCATCGAAGATGTGCCGGTCAAATGTTGTTAAATTTGTACAAAATATTAATATCTTTAAATGAATTTATCATAAAATAGATTCAAAGATGTATTAATTATGTACCATAAATATTGATATTTTTAATATATTTAGTCAAATTAAGTATGTTTGATTTCTCATAAAGAAAGAACAAATGATAAAGAGGGACGGAGGGATATATACTAAGCAATGGAGTGCAAGCAACCCTGAGTAATCTCTGGAGATTGATGAGCTTTAATAGCTTTGTTTAGATAGTTCTTTTGCTGTTGCGTGCGTATGGGTGCTGGTATATATCCCCAGCTATGTATGTGTCAAAACTTGCTTTCTTAAAAGTAGAGACGATGTTTTCTCCTTTCAAAAAGAAGTGTCTGTGATCCTGCAGGTTCCATATAAGTGGTGGAGGCTGGCACATGACAATGTCGAATGGATCGTTGATCTCTTCATACTGCCAATAGGATCATTAGCGGGCGAGCCCCCTGTATGTACTGGATCACCTCTCAATCGTCTCTCACCTAGCGTCCCCGAGTGTTTTCTGAGAGAGACGACGAGAGAGAGATGGGTGTTAAGAGTGTTGTGCACTGGTGGGAGGAGTCACAGATGCGAGTCCTCGTCCTCACCAGCCTTGTCATCCAATTCTTTCTCTTCATCTTTACCTTCTTGCGTCGCCGGGCCATTCCGGGGTGGATTAGATTTCTAATGTGGTTGGCATACCTTGGTGGTGATGCCATCGCGATATATGCGCTGGCCACGCTCTTCAACCGCCACAAGGACGAAGATCATGGAGGCAAGAGCTTGCTGGAGGTGATCTGGGCTCCCATCCTCCTGCTTCACCTCGGCGGGGATGACGGCATCACCGCCTACAACATCGAAGACAACGAGCTGTGGACACGGCACCTGCTCACTGCGGTGTCTCAGGTCACCGTGGCCATCTACGTCTTCAGCAAGTCATGGCGAGGCGGTGACAAGAGGCTGCTGCAGGCAGCAATCCTTCTGTTCGTCCCTGGGGTCCTCAAATGCTTCGCCAAGCCGTGGGCTCTCAAGCAGGCGAGCATTAAAAGCCTCGTCAGTTCACCTTCTATTCAGAACACAACAGAACAGACGAAGAAAGGCATGGAACGCCTTGAGGAGTACGTGCAACGACGAGCAAAGGCTTCTGTCGGAGTCCGAGAACAGAAGGATGAAGGTGAGGACGGAGATAATCCTATTCCTGTTTCATCACTACAACGAGGCAGAGGCAGCGCGGATATCCCTCCAACCCAAGCCTCTCCAAGACGAAGACAAAGACAAAGACAAAGACAAAGGGATGCTCTGCATGGTAGGTGATCATATATGTACCTAGTTCAATAATTTCCCTATATGTTATAAGCTATATTTAATTTGTATTGACATTTCATCATCTGCGTATTCTCGTTGGCTTTTGTCAGAGAACAACAGAAGGAAAACAAAATGGACAGGAAAACAAAATGAAGGTGAGATGGATGTATTTCAGCGGTACGTGAAAGGAGCAGTGGCTTTTGTCAGAGAAGAACAAAAGGATGAAGGCGACGCACAGCCGGTCTATCCAAGGGCTCCTGCCGAGGACATCGTGGATCATCACCTTCCATCACAACAAGGCGATGCTGCACTGGATCTGAATAAGATACTGCACGGTGAGGCATATAAGCTATTTGTAGACCTTTCTTCTCCGTATCCTCTTCGGCTTAGTCTCTTGAGATATTTTTGGACGCTCAGCGAAGAGGGAGTTGAAAAGGCATATGGCTCCGTGCGAAAAGGGCTAGCTAATGCATTCGTCCTTCTTTACACCAAGCTAAAGACTTCAGTCTTTAGTTCCAAATTCGAAACTATTTCGGGGTGGGAAGAGTTTGGCACTTTGGTAATAGAGTGTTCACGTTTAAGCCTACCGTGGGCAGCCATCGGTCTCTTCCACCATAGTCACAGAGAAGATTACAGTCGTATTGATGTCAAGATCACATATGCTCTGTTCTGTTGCACAGCTGTGCTAGAAGTTTGTTCCGGTGCTAGTTTAAGCAATGTGGAGGATGATCCGGAACTGTGGCCAGAGACGGTCGCTCAATATGACCTCATAGAATACTCTGTCCGCAGCAAAAAGCACAGCAACATGATGTGGTTTGCAAGTAAGTCTGGGTGCAAGGACTTTCTCGACCAACACTGGTGCATGGACTCGTGCTTCTCGTCCGGCACCATCGCAGAGTTGGTTCTTGAGTATCTCAAAGCTGGATGGAAGGAGAAAATACATGACCCTGCTAGCTACCGCAGGTTCAACGACAACAGGGGCCAGTGTGCACTCGAGGGCTATGAAGACCAGATGGGATGGAGCATAAAGAGGCCATTCGATGAGAGTGTCCTCCTCTGGCACATCGCCACAGATTTCTGCTTATTCTGCAGCCTGTTTTCAGACTCGGAAACGGAAGGAGATGCCCCTCCAGCTGAGGACACTAGATGTGCAGAATCGACCTCCTGGAGATCAGCTGTCCAGTGCAGACAGATGTCTAACTACATGGTGTACCTACTGTTTGTTAATCCTGAAATGCTATTGCCTGGCAGTCGGAGGAATCTCTTCACGGCAGCCCATGATGAGCTCAAGGATATCCTCGTCGGGGACAACAAGCTGAATCCGCGGAGCAGCCGTCAGTCTCAGAAGTTGGAAGAGGATGACATTATGAAGACATTAATCAAAATAATGCAGGACAAGTCGAAGAAACGGGATAATGGTTCAGAAGAGGAGTCCAACCGACCACAAGGAGAAAACTTCATCGACGACGCCTGGGTTCTTGCACAAGGGTTACTGAAGTTGAAGGATGATGTGATGTGGAAAGTGATCCAGGGAGTTTGGGTGGAGATGCTCTGCTTCTCCGCCAGTAGATGCAGAGGATACCTGCACGCCAAGGCTCTGGGCTCAGGTGGGGAGTTTCTCTCCTACGTCTGGCTCCTGCTGTTCTACATGGGGATGGAGACCTTCACAGAGAGGCTGCAGAGGGAGGAGCTTCCCAACCGGGAAGCAAACAACAGGGGTGCTCCACAGCCTTCTGACGCCCACAATAGCAATGCCACGGCTTCATCTACTTTCCAAGGTACACAGCAGCGGTTTCCATCCTCTGAGAACCACATCAACGGAGAAGAACTTGTTTGACGAGGCCGCTCTCGATCGTGGAGGCTATTTTTCACATTTTTCGTAATTTCTTTTCCTTTTGTTTTCCCATGGAAGAATGCTTGCTTCCTGATTGTTTTGGATGTTTATTGTCATATGCTTCTCCCTATTTGCCTTGATCGTCGTCATCTCAATAAAAGCTATGTAATGGTGTTCGTTTCTTGTTATAATGCCTTGATGTTGCTATTTTTTACTCATTTTTCTTGACTCAAATGTAATGTTGACATCTAAATGGTTGTCATGGAATTATCGTCAACGTGCCAATTTCATTGCCACCGATTTGTCTGCATCCTATAAATGTGTAGGTAATACTAGTATTATTGTTGTTGCAACATTTCATTATGCAGTGCAAAGATTGAAGATCCTTTCCGCACAGAGCAGCTAATATGCATGGTTTACTACTAGTAGAGACTACAAAAGAGTGGCACATTGATGCCTCGCTGACTCGCTGCATTCCTGCGTACATTTTGCAGGGGAGTTTCATTGCTATGTTTCATGTTTTGGCTGGGTGGAATATAGATGGCTTAGACAGAGTAGGCTTAGGCCTCTCATACCATAGCACACGGACATGTTGAGGTTGAGTGCACCTCCTCCAAAAGACAAATGAGACCTAAAAGGGTAATACTCTACTTCTGTTTGCTATGCATACACAAAGTGTATATGTATTGGAATATTCTTATATCCCACAATCATATATATACTAGCATTCTAGGATTTTGGGACGATGTAAGGTAGTATTCCATCAAACCTATTGTTGACAACCAAAAAGTAGAGGAGATTGAATTTGTACTCGGGAAGCAATTACAAAGAAAACAGACCAAATTTGGTTGAATTTGGACTAAATTGGTGAGTTCCAAGGAAAACCGGCCAATTCTGAATTCTATATTATTTGCGGGCAGACACAGGGAAAATCGGTTCAGGCCGGGTTTTCCAAACTGACCCAGGCCGGTGTTGTCTTTCCTAATCTAGCACATCCTAAATTCGATCTAAACTCTTAACTCGTGGGAAACTTATATAATGCATTTTAGAATGATTTTTTACTGGAATAAGACCATCTTTCTCCTTACATATTAGAGGATCATAGTCGAATGAGATTAACCATACATAATCATTAGAAATCCAATCTACTATGTACCGTCCTCTCCTAGCTCGAGTTCAATATAGCCTCATAGGGTACTTGGCCCACAATAAAAATCACAGTAAGAAAATGAGGATTTTAGATAAGTTTGGATGCAAGGACCTGGTGGACCAACACTGGTGCATGAAGCGGTGCCACTCGTCCAGAGCTGGATGGGAGGAAAAAAAAATAACAGACGCTGCTAGCTACCGCAGGTTCAATGACAACAGCGGCCACTGGGCCCTTGCGGGCAACCAAGAACTAAGCTGGGCCATTTTATGAGTGTGTTCTCCTCTAGCACTTCACCACTGATCTCTGCATCTTCTTGAGCCCGTTTTCAGAGCACACACGAGTATGTGACTCTGATAAGATCCCATTGACATGGCAGATGAGTCTGCTTAATTCGGTCTCTGGACCTAATGATACCAACCAAGACCAGTGGAAGTAAAAAAAATGTGGGCAACGATTGGTGGACTGCAAAGCTGTCCAATGCAGGCAGATGTCCAACTACATGGTCTACTTACTGTTTGTTAATCCTAATATATGCTATTGCCTGGGACTAGATGGAATCTCTTCACTGCAGCGTACAATGACCTCAAGTATATCCGATCCTCAGGAACAACAAAGCTGCTGCCAGGCCAGTGCCAGAAGGTGGAAGAGAAAGAGGTTATGGACATTGGGGCTCCTTTGGATCCACCATTCTATTTGGGGACTGAAGGGTATTTGAGGGAAAATTGGTTCAAAATTTCAAATACCCCTCAATCCTCTTCAATTCCGAAGCGGAATGGGTGAATCCAAATTAGCCCTAATCAATATAATGCGGGACTAGTCAAACAAAGAAGATCCAATAATAAGTTCTCAAGAGGAGTCCGAGGAAGGCCAAACAAATAGAGGTTCGAAAAACAACTTCATCACTACGCTTGGTAAGTTGGTATCTTGCCCAAGGATTACTGAAGTTGAGGCCTTGAGGAATGATTTGGGTGATGAGAAGATGTGGGAAGTGATATATAGAGGGAGTCTGGGTGGAGACGCTCAGCTTCTCGACCTGGGCTCAAGCGGTGAGTTCTTCTCTTACGTCTGGCTCCTGCTGTTCTACATGTGGATGAAGACCTTCACGGAGCAGAGGGAAAGGGAGGAGCTGGGAAGCAAACATCAATGCCTCTCCACTGGCTTCTAACCACCCCCCCCCACACACACACACAATGGCAATGCCACGACTTCATCAAATGCCCGAATCTGCAGTTATATATGGCGCTTCAACTTTCCATTCCTACACCGGTGTGTCTACAACCAATTCTAATGAGATTCACATTGCCGACATGGTTTGACAAATGGCTCTCGTGTAGGCTATTTTGGCTATTTTTTTCAATGTGTAGTAGTTTTTTTTTCCCCTTTTGCCATGATGTTTCTCTTCTCCAGGTTGCTCCGATCCTCTAATACTTGCCTTCCATTTGTGTAATTTTAATTGTTTTTTTACTCTTTTTCCTGGACTCAGTGTAATGCTGACATTTTAATGGTTCGTCACCTATGGGCTATGGTATACTATATTAAAGTTATGTAGTACTGAGGAAACCCATAATCACTAAACATGAAATAGGCACGGTGAACAAAATAACCATTTTTCTTCATTATTGCAGCTGGCATGTATCCCCTGGAAAAACTCTGATCATGACACAAATGTAGCCACAATAATACACACTGGATCCCCTGGCATGTATATCTTTTAGTTCCAGAAAATTTCCCTTTGCAACCAACCAACAGTTTAGTAGTAAGAATATGACTGATCGACTGAATTAAATGTTTTCATTATAGCTTGAATCGTATCCATGTTACAACTTAGTTTGATAGTGTCATAGTGACACATGACGATGGCCATATTGTTGGTTGCACATAACACCACGATGCAACGAATATTTTTGGATAAAGTGAGTTTATTTCATCAGACAAATGAAAAAAATCTCCGTTGATATATGCAACCGATAATAATTATAAAATACACTTTAGGGTAGATTCCATCGACCATAAAAGTAAGCACGCCCAAACAGAGACAGACATCTGAAATAAAGCACATAGTTTTCACAGACTTCCTGTTGCTAAATGATGCAACGATTATTAGCTAATATAAATGACGATGCAACGAATAAATAAACAAGCTTAGACCTAGCATTGATAGGAGGCAGGCACTCGATCAAGCCAACTGCTTGACGAGAATGTCGACGAGAAGAGGGAGGCAGGTAGCTTTCATCTCCTCGAAGCCACGGGTCTCGACGACCGCCTTCATACACCCAGGGCGAGCCATGAATTCCTCGCACGCAGCCTTGAGAGCCTGGCACCGGTGCTCCTCCGCGGCCACCAACATGGCCGCCACCGTCTCCACGTCGATGCGCTGGCACAGAGCCTCCTCGCACAGCAGCTCCAGCCGCTCCAGCTTGTACTTGTGCGCCGCCGCGAGCAGCCCCCGCGCCATCTCCACGGCGTCGCCGTTGTCGCCGTCCTGCTCATGCTCCTCGGGCAGCGCGTCGGTGTAGATGAAGTGGAGCATCGCCTTGAACACCTTGGGCTCCATGCCTTTGATCTTGAGCACGCGGCGCACGGCACCCTCCTTGTCCTTCTTGCTGCTGGTCAAGGTCAGCGCTGCTTGCAGCTCCGCCTCCAGCACCGGCGAGCGCGCCGCCAGCAGCCACCCGTGCGCGTCGAACGTCTCCCCGGCGACGTCAATGACCACGTCCGTCCCGTGCTTCTGCTTCCACAGCAGGTCGCTGAGTTGCTGGTGCAGGTCGGACGGCGGCACCCCCACGACGACGGTACTGGTACTCACCGGAGCACCGCCGCCGTCGCTGTCGCCGTCGGGCTCGGGGCAGTCACTGATGGTGGTGATGTCGCACCTGATCGCGAAGCGGCCGTCCTTGAGGGCACCGGACTCGTGCAGGTCTTTCCACCTGACGAAGTCGTCGAATCCGATCGGATCACTTGAGTATCGTCGCCAGAAGGTGCATGTTTCTTTGGAGCGGCTGTACCCGGGCACCGGGTTGCCGGCCTGATCGAGCAAGCTGAACCTGAACTGGACGGGGACGGGGACGGGGCCTGATCGAGCAAGCTGGTCGTAGTCTCCATGGCCGCCGCCATGGGCGAGCTCGAGGTACAGGGAGACGCAATCATCATCATCATCATCATCATAATAGTCTCCTTCTTCCTTGCCGAGGCCATTGGGGAAGTACCTGATCCGCCAGCTGTGGCCTGCCGCCTCGAATGGCGGGGACGTCGCCCACCACGCTTGGGGCATCTTCCTCGACGCCGAGAAGCCGTCGATGGTGAGCTTGTGGGAGCCGCTCACTTCGCGCATGAAGATGGTGGAGGCGGAACGCGAGAGCTGCCGGGCAGCGGACGACAGGGCGAGGCCGGTAGCCGCCGCCATGATCGATAAAAATCTAGGTGATCTTGTGTTGGTTTGTAGCGTTGCAGCCTTGCGGATTGGGTTGCATATATATATAGTTAGTAGGGACAATAAATGGTATATCCATCGTATCTAATACAGTACGTATATGGTTGCGTTTGCATGGTAGGCTAGAGATAAGCATGGCCAAATGGGCTTCGTTAAACAGATAAAGGAATAAAAAAGATATTCCAATCTAGAAAATCTCCGTCCCCGAGATAATTACAAAAATGCATGCATTTTGGATTCTAACTTCCTTACCTTCAAAACTAATAATAATATCTTGTTGGCGCCGATTTTGTTTGTTTGTTTGTTTTTTCTACCTCAAAATTTTGCTGCAGATACAGTGTGGTGGCTGGGGTATAAACTTCACTGCAACTAAAATCACATAGGATTTGGATTTTGCAGGTAATTATTTGGACCAAGATATGTTGTTTTTGAAGTTAAGGACCTAGACTAGATGGCATGGTGGTGCAGGTTTAGTTACCTCATGTGGCCCGTTTGCTAAATTTAGGGCTAACATATGTGACTTTGTAAGTTAAAAAAGACCCTCGATGGTAAGACCGTCCAATGCCTTGCGTGTTGCATGTGTAGTCTGTTTAGGAAGTTTGAGACCTAGATGTGCAAATTTAGGGCCTAGATGACGCCGCCATATATGTAGCACTGGACTCAATATTATTTGAATCTTGATCCATGTACGTATAGTGTTGAATGAACATGCCACGACGGTCTGTATGCCTGTATGGGCCGGGTCAAAATCCATTTAGGCCTAGCTAGTTTAGCTGCATATAAATACACCCTAATACATACGGTTTGAAAGGGATTAGATAGAATTTGAACTAATTAAAATACATCTAAATCCCTCTTAAACCATATAGATTGGGTGGGGTATATTTGTATGCAGTCAAACAAGGGTTTAATTAGATATGTACGGAGTTGAAAATAAGTTTAGCAATCTATAAATCCAAACTAAAAGTTTAGAACCTAGATATCACCGTCTCTCAAGGTTAGGTACCGACAGTATTATAAATACAACACTCAGAATACTCCTGAGTGAAGTGCTACATCGATATTTTGTACAATTACATAATCATCCATTTCAATATAAGAAATATCAATAGTTGGCACTTGTTTTCCCCTATGCTATCTTGTGAAAAAACTTATCCAGACTCCCTATCCCATTGTCTCGCTGCTGGCAGAGAAGTAGTAGTCCACGTCCCTGCTTCTTTGATGTATCTAGACATACACGAAGTACACATGCAAGGAATCTTTACTGCACCACTTGAAAACTAGAACGACAGCTGCAATGGGACGGAGGGAGTACTTAGGGCCTGTTTGGATGCACCCAACTAAACTTTAGCTAGCTAAATTTCAAAGTATAATTTTAGCTAGCTAAAAGTTTTCTAGCTAAACTTTAGCTGGAGGTGTTTGGATGCTCTAGCTAATAGACTTAGCTAAATTTTAGCTGGTTTTAGCTAGGTGAAAGTAGCTAAACCAGTTTAGCTACTATTTTTTAGGTTGTTTATTTTAGTTAAATTTAGCTATTTGGATTTAGCAGTGTATCCAAACAGTCCTTTTAGCAAGCAATGTTGTATCAATGAAACGCTTGTGATGACTTCCAATTTTCAAAGATGGCAGGGGGTAGAATTAATGTGTATACTTATAACAATGAGTATGCATGTGTTATGAACGTTTGCATCACCCAATGTTTTAAAAAAATACTAACAAGGCATCTGTAAAATCCAAATTTCATGGATCTTAACTATAGGCCTTGTTTAGGAGTGAGTATGCAAGTTTTGTTATGAACGTTCACATCACCCTATGTAATTCTAAAAAAAAAAAATAACAAGGCATTTGTTAAAATCCAAATCTAATTTTCAGTTGGATCAATATTTAACTATAGTATCTCATGGTGGAAAGCCTTTATCTCACAAATTTTTTTCCATGTAAAAGCATTAAATATTAAAAAATAACTAATTGCCAGCCACCACCGCATCTTTTGCAGCTAAAATTTGGGGAATCCCCCCAACCATCTAAACCTCATGGTGGAAAGCCTTTATCTGATTTTATTTAGTTCCAAGAAAAGTTTATACCCAGCCAAAAAAAATTTTTGGGGAAAACCCCCAAAAATATACCATTTGTTTTGAACGTATAAGAAATTAGAATAATCCACGTAGACGACGCATGCATCTTTTTATTTTGGGAACAGAGATATTCAAGATTGGAATAATTTGTTGACGAGCTGGCTGTTACAGGACGCCCGTGTATCTTATTATATCTTGTGATAACAAACTAAACTCATTCCTCTCTATTTAACGAAACCCATTTGCCATGCTTATCTCTGTCCTACTATATATGCAACCAACCACCACCAAGATCACCTAGATTTACCCATCTCCTTCCGCTCCGGCCCGTGCACGCGGCGGCAGGTCCTTGCACGCACGTCCGTCGTCGTCGTTCATGGCGGCGGCGGCTACCGCTCTCGCCCTGTCGTCGTCCGCTGCCCGGCAGGTCTCGCGCTCCGCCTCCACCATCTTCACGCGCGAAGTGAGCGGCTCCCACAAGCTCACCATCGACGGCTACTCGGCGTCGAGGAAGATCCCCCAAGCGTGGTCGGCGACGTCCCAGCCATTCGAGGCGGCGGGCTACAGCTGGCGGATCGCGTACTTCCCCAATGGCCTCCGCCGCAAGAAAGAAGACGACAATGATTGCATCTCCCTATACCTCGAGCTCGCCAATAATGGCGGCCATGGAGACCAACTTCCCCAGCGGTCTCCACCACTTCCACCGGGACACTAGTAATCGTCCCATCAGCGTCCAGTTGAAGTTCAGCTTGCTCGATCAGGCCGGGAACCCGGTGCCCGGCTACACCCGCTCGAGAGAAGAATGCGTCTTCTGGCCAAGTTCTCGGATTCAGATAGGATTCGACGACTTCGTCAGGAAGGAAGACCTGCTCGCGTCCGGGTGCCTCGAGGACGACCGCTTCGCGATCAGGTGCGACATCACCAGTATCGGAGACTGCCCTGAGCCCGACAGCGACGGTGGTGGCGGCGGCGGTCCGGTCGTACCGTCGTGGCGCCGCCGCCGTCCGACCTGCACCAGCAACTCAGCGACCTGCTGTGGAAGCAGAAGCACGGAGCGGACGTGGCCATCGACGTCGCCGGGGAGACGTTCGACGCCCACGGGTGGCTGCTGGCGGCGCGGTCGCCGGTGCTGGAGGCGGAACTGCAAGCGCTGACCAGCACCAAGAAGGAGAAGGAGAAAGAGGGTGCCGTCCGCCGCGTGCTCAAGATCAAAGGCATGGAGCCCAAGGTGTTCAAGGCCATGCTCCACTTCATGTACACCGACGGGCTGCCCCAGGAGGATGAGCAGGACGGCGACGACGACGGCGACGGACGCCGTGGAGATGGCGCGGGGGCTGGTCGCGGCGGCGCACAGGTACAAGCTGGAGCGGCTGAAGCTGCTGTGCGAGGAGGCTCTGTGCCGGCGCATCGACGTGGAGACGGTGGCGGCCATGTTGGTGGCCGCGGAGGAGCACCGGTGCCAGGCTCTCAAGGCTGCGTGCGAGGAATTCATGGCTCGTCCTGGGTGTTTGAAGGCGGTCGTGGAGACCCATGGCTTCGAGGAGATGAAAGCAACCTGCCTTCCTCTTCTCGTCGACATTCTCGTCAAGCAGTTGACTGCTTGATCCAGGACGTATGCATATGTGCATGCATATTTGATACTACTAATAGCCTATCATAATGGTAGATCTACCTTATTATTCGTGTTGCGTCGTCATTTATATTAGTACTATATTATATATTTATTTTACTACTACAATAATTGTATGGACACAAAGTTTAATGATTGGTTTAGTAGTGATCGATCAGCTACATTTTCACCTCTCCCGAGTGATGTTAATTTGATTTTTTTTTTATACGCGTTCAGCTATCACTGTAGAGCTAGAGTTTCATTTGAATTTATGGCATGTGCAACCCGTGCTCCAGCGATTCTTTTGAGTTTTAAGACATCGTATATATAGATAGCTATATAAGGAAAGGAATGTAGAGCAAGAGCATAATGGGGATATGAGAGAGACTGTTGAGAGAACAAAGAAACCACTTCCATTGCTCCACCTAGCAGTACACAAGATGCGCTGACACTGGTGGACCTAGGCCCGATGATCTTGTGCATCCGTCCGAGCTTCACCACGCTTAACTCACCAGATCTCAGTTATTGTGTGTAATGTATGCATAAAGGAGATTAGACTTGTTGTGATGTTTATGAGTCCACTGAGCCTCCAGGCTCAAAATCCGCTACTACAAATGGATGTTTTTTTTTTTTTTTTGGTAGGTTCCACATGTACATATTTTTATTATAGCTAGATCCTATACTACAGGAATTCAGTTCTTTGCCGAGTGCCCCAGGGCACTCGGCAAAGGGGCCAAAAACTTCAAAGGCTTTGCCGAGTGTAGCTCTCGGCAAAGAGCTCTCGGCAAAGCCTAAAGCCTCGGTCGGAACGGGCTCTTTGCCGAGAGCCTTTTTCGGCACTCGGCAAAGTCTTTGCCGAGTGCCAAACGCGGTTTCTCGGCAAAGAAAAGACACCGTTAACTGGCGGCTTTGCCGAGTGCCCACCCGCAAAGCACAGCAAAAGAAATAATTTATTTTTTCTTTTGAAAATCCTTTGCCGAGTTTTCGGCAAAGAATTAAATTTTTTAAAAAAAAGCTTTTGCCGAGTGCACGCTTAGTCAGGCACTCGGCAAAGAATTTAAATTTTTTTAAAAAACCTTTGCCGAAAGTGCCCCCAACATGGCACTTTCGGCAAAGAGGTAATTCTGATTTTTTTAAAAAAAATTCTTTGCCGAGAGCCTTGACCATAGCACTCGGCAAAGTGACCATATTTGCCGAGTGTTATGGTCATTGTTTTTATTTTTTTTGTAGGTTCCACATGCACATATTTTTATTATAGCTAGATCATATATATATATATCCTTTGCATGGATTTGTGCTAAGCATTTCTCCCTGTTTTATCTGGCAACAAGAGAAAATCTTATTGCCTCACTAGATTGTACATCGCCTCAGAGCACCCACAGTCAGTGCATCCGTTCATATGCCAGTTATATATGCCATCTCATGGTCCACACTTAAAAATTTTGTCCAACAGTCGCATAGATTCAGTTGTATGCAGTCGTGGGACCACAGGATCCATCAAAAAGCAACCTTTTCTTCAATGGAACACATGTTATCGATTTTTTTTAACAATTGGGAATAATCAGCTCCCAAAACGTGTATTGATTCTTTCTCACTCGAAAATATACGTCGGCTTGCTCCAGCAGTCCCCGTTTGGTTTATTGAACTACTCAACCTCAGACGATGATTGGCTTTGGAGACGGCTTTCTTTTTTGTATTTCCTTTCGCCCCCATTTCCTTGCTTTGAAACTTTAGACTAGTCCATATTTATCATGAGGCAAATCAGCGAGCAATGAGTGATTTACGTTAAAAACAATGGGCTTGAGTTTAAGGATGATGAATAATATTTCGTATATATAAAAATTGCAGAATTCCATTAATTGGACCGCCTGAACCTGATGATGAAAATGGCTACATCCAACTTGATTTCATGGACATACGTTACACGTATGTGTTAGCTAGAGTGCAGAAGTAAACCGAAACCGTGGGAATTAAGAAGAAAAGCACTAAAGTTTGTTTTACACATGCACCGCGGCTGTGGAACGAAACAAATAAAATAACGATCATCAAAGAATATCATGCAAGCAATGGTGATGGACGAGAGAGAGAGAGAGTGTGTGTGTCTAGACATGCATGGAAGATTTCTTCATCTTAGGTGCTCAAAAAAATCTAGAATTTGTATAGCACTTCTTTGATGATCACTATTTTATTTGTTTCGTGGACATACTCCACTTTTTTTTGAAAGTTTGAACCTATATTTGACAAAAAATACATAAAGTGGAGCTAAATAACGTGGAGCGGAGCAGTCCTAAACATCCCGTTATTAAAGCATAAAGCAACTTCAATGGAGCCCTAAACGGGTTCATATTCTAATTCTAGGGGCTTGATAAAAAAAAACTCCAATGGAGTTTCTAAAGATACCTCCTAAATTTTAGTTTCTCCAAATTAGGAGGATATTTAAAGTCAAGTATTCTCAAAAAATGAAAAAAAAAATAGGAGCCCAATTTGCATGTTTGGAGTTGCTCTAACATATTTAAAAAGCACTCCCAAAAAAATGTTTTTTCAACCTTTCCAAAACGTAGCTACAACTCTCAATAGTTTCCAAAGTTGATCTCGCTCCTTCCTAAAAGATATAAAGTAATTTTACATCATCAGGAATACTAAATATTTAAATCACATTCACTAATTTTATGCATCAGGAACCATGTTCTACTTATTTTTGTTTCCCACATCCTTCCACATCAGATTAGCACGACGTTACTCGTGTCTCAAGATTTGCGCATTAGGGTTTTTTTTTTCTCTAAGTACCAAAATAATGGGAGGTGGTTCTGAGAGTTGTTAGAGATGAGTTTTTTAAATCTTGCCAAAATTTCTAGATTAGGAGGATATTTTAGGTACACATCAACAATTCGATTGATGACGTGGCAATATAGTTAACGAGGAAAGAGAAACAATTGGGTTTTCACGATGGGCGACGACGACAACTCGCGGTTTCCTCCATCTTGGGCCTTCGCACGTTGCCAGCCCACATAGGCTTTGTCGTGCCACGAGACCTCCCCCGCACCCCACCCTGGGCCCTGGCCCAGAAAGGCCCAAGCTACGAGACGAGCCTTCCTGACCGATTGCTCATTCGCGGGCCGGCCGGCCTTTTGTTCTCGCCGCACTCTCTCTCCCTCTCCCTCTTCTGATTCTCCCATTCTCCTCACGCGCGGCGCGACCGCCGCCGTCGCCGCGGTGCAGCCGCCGCCCTACACGAGGTGACCAGGTCTCCATCATCCTCGGGCCCTTCGCCGGCGAAGATCACCCGCCAGGTACTCACACCCTCTCCTTTTCCGTTACCTCTGCGCGAAACCGAGCACCCGAACCCTAACTTAATCCATTTGTACTCGCGTCTATTCTGATTACACTGTAGTGTACATGCCTGCTATATTCGATTTTTTTCCGCAAAAATTATCGGGTGTAAATGTGTACACGCTTGTCCTTTGCTGGCTCCGCCCCCGGATCTGAGGACAACGATAGTTTATTTATATAATACACTGTGTGACCTTGGTATTATCTTGACTGAGGTGTTTCTGTGCTCAAATAAAATGTTTGACTACACCATAATTAGATAGATAGCTGCTATGTTTGTGAGGAAGAAGATGAGTTCAATTTTGCGAATGTATCGAAGTAAACTTTCTAGATAAAGCAAAGGTACATATGCATAAATGTGAAAGTTGCTGATCTTTCAGAAAAAAAAAAAAAGGTGTGAAAGTTGCTCAAGTTATAGCCTGACAGAACGACCAATTTCTGCATGTTATCATTATTAGTCAGAAGATTATCAGCTACTTTGCTGTTTACTTGGGCTCAGGCCCAATTTTTTTATTTTTCCGCATATTATGTACATTGTTCTCTAATTCCTGTTTTGTTTTCCTTTTTCTTTCCTTCCATTCCCCATGGAATGTTGGTACCTTGCAATTACACCAGCCTGTGCAAGTATACATCAGATAGCATCCGTCTTTGCTTGCCTTCTTTTGCATGCTCATGCGGCCGATGCTATCGCATTCTTGAAAGCCTTCCATACCGTCCATCTGCGCATACTGCTATATCTGCATTGGTCCCTTAACAGTCGCTTACTTTGAGGCCTCATTTCCTACTTTGATGCCCATGGCTGAACCCAATTGCAGATTATTACGTACCTTTTTTTCTAGCTGTTTCTGTTGTTTTTCTTCCTATCCATACATCATCACTTTGCTCCCCCAATATTGTTGGTTCCTGTGCTCCTTCCAAAGTTTCCTTGGAACTTTGAGCTTTGGAAGATGCCGAGGTGGACAGAGAATGTTGCTTCCACAAAATCAACCGAATTGGTCAAACAACAAGACCGTTTGGTGTTTGATGATCCTGATGAGGTAGATGAAGAGGAAGAGGTCGAGTACGAAGAAGTTGAGGAGGAGGAGGTTGAGTATGAAGAGCCAGAGGATGAGTATGAACAAGCTGAAATTGCATGTCAAGTTGATGCTAAACTTGACAGTAAAATGGTGGATGCTGATAGGGATGAGGATGAAAAAGAGAGTCATGCTGAACTTCTTGCTCTTCCTCCTCATGGGTCTGAAGTGTATGTTGGGGGCATCTCCTCTGATGTCTCTTCTGATGATCTCAAAAAACTCTGCGAGTCTGTTGGAGAAGTAGTGGAAGTGAGTACTCCCTGCTTTTTTGTGCTAGCTCTTGCATTTGTTTTCTTCTAAATCCAGAGTCTTTTTTCTGCAGGTGCGAATGCCAGGAAAGAGTGGTAAGCTGTATGCTTTTGTCAATTTCAGAACTAAAGATCTTGCTTTAAAGGCCATCCAGAAGTTGAACAATAAAGATCTAAAGGTTTGTTTTAGGTTGAACTCATAGTTGATCTTGATGTTATTGATGCCATTTATTGCCATTATTTATATTGATCTTCTCCAACAGGATGGGTATATGTGATAAAGTAGGTATATGATAAAACAGATCTTCCAAAACAGGGAACTAAAGTTGATAACTGTATTTTTATGGACTTTGTTTAGTTTCATGGATCAGTATGAGATATAGCTAGGTACAAGGTTATATGGTCACACTCACATCAACTTGGTGTTTTTTTAAAGTTTGCAGCGGTTCCACTGTTGAATTTGAAATGCTGAACCTTGTTACTAGTTGCAGACCCCTGTGCTCAGTTATATTTTCAGAAATCAGAATCGTGGATGGTTGTAGATTATATTTCAACTTTTTTTTTGGTGGGTGGGTGGGTGTGTGTGTGTGTGTTTTGGGGGGGGGGGGTCATTTGAAAATATTTGTGACTACGTATAATGCAAATTTAGTTTTACAACCCAAAGAACATGAATGCATGCTTGTACTTCCTGGTTCCTTGTTACCTGCTTTATGTATCTTGTATTTTGAAACTAACTAGAACCCTATTATTGTGGTTCTTGTAATAACAGGGAAAGAAGATAAGAGTTTCTTCCTCCCAGGCTAAGAACAGGCTGTTTATTGGGAACATACCCTATAAGTGGACAGAGGATGATTTCAAAGAAGCAGTAGAGGAAGTTGGTCCTGGAGTTTTAAAAGTTAATCTTGTGAAGGTATGGATATAATACTAGGATGGTTCAACAATTTTAGCGTGCATCATACATCTATTTTATTACTCTGAATGTATATTTATTGTAGGCGCCACGTTCAGATACGAACAAGGGTTATGGCTTTATTGAATACTACAACCAAGCTTGCGCAGAATATGCTAAGAAGAAGATGTCTACCCCAGAATTCAAACTAGATAAAAATATCCCTAATGTCAGCTGGGCAGATACTAAGAATGGTGGTGAATCTGCCTCTACTGCACAGGTTCTGAGCACAATATGACAAAATGATGCATTTGATGTTCCTTCTTTCATGGATTGATGATATTGTATATGGACCCGCATGAGGAAATGCTATCTTTCATGTTTGTTCTATCATGATATTGTATATGATTGTGCGCTTTTTTTTTCTTCAGGTTAAATCACTATATGTAAAAAACCTGCCCAAGACTGTTACTCAAGAGCAACTGAAAAAGCTATTTGAGCATCTTGGAGAAGTTACAAAAGTTGTTCTTCCTCCTGCAAAAGCTGGTCATGAAAATCGGTATGGTTTTGTTCACTTCAAAGAAAGATCCATGGCTATGAAGGCTCTAAAGGACACATTTGAACTTGATGGTGAGTTTCCTTCTCTAGCATTCTTCTATAGCTAGTCAATTTTGCTTCATGTTTGCAGAAGACCATGATTTTTTTTGTCCATCAGGTCAGCTGTTGGATTGTTCACTTGCAAAACCTCTTGCTGAAAAGAAGGATGATACGACATCAGTACCTAAAGGAGGTCCATTGCTCCCAAATTATGCCCCACTTGGATATGGACTGATGGGAGCTTATAATCCACTTGGAAATGGTCTAGCAGGCGCTTACAATCCACTTGGAAATGGACTGGCAGGTGCTTATGGTGTGCTTGGTGCTCATGCTGCACAGGTAGATGAAATCTTATGTTTTATAAACCGTCCCAATGCATGAGGAGATACATATACATCAGGGTCATATCTTCTAACGATTGTCTATCTTTGACATTCTTCGTATTGTGCAGCCAATGTTGTATGTTCCAGGTGCTCCTCCAGGTTCAACAATGATCCCAATGGTTCTACCAGATGGTCGTCTTGTATACGTGTAAGTATTTCTTCTATTCTAAGTATTATTCTATAAAGCTTATACATCATAGATTCCGTTGATGTGCTAGCGTAAGCCCCACACCTGCTACATCGGGTCCCCAATGTTGTCATTGTGACCTGTTAGTTGGAGTCCATTGATGAACATGTGGTGGTTTTTCGTTACATTAGTTTACAGAGAAGAAATGGTTTGATCAATGTGTGCTTATAACATAAAGTTATCCAGCACATGATAAAGTAGTAACTGAGGGATGTAAAAAGTGTGGTACACTATCAAATGTCTTCTCTCTGTTATAACACATGTAATTTATTAGTATCTTACATTTGACAAGAGACTGACCTGGAGAATCTAGGTGAAAAGAGTATCTCTATTGTAGTAGTTTTAGTGAAATTTTCTTTGGTCCTTGCATCGTTTTTTTCCCTTCTCATCTTAGATCTTAAGAGCAGTTCTCTAAACCAACTGTTGCAGTGATATTTCCTTGTTGATTCCCTTAATATTTTCCTTGGTCTTTGGCAGACCACAGCCTGCAGGGCAGCAACCTGTGCCTATGACTTCGCCTCCGCCACAGAAAGGTGGTCGTCATAATGGTGGCAGCAGTGGTGGTGGATCCAGCTCCGGTGGAAGGCGACAGAGGGGAGATGACAGTGGTAGTAGCCACAGCAGCCGCAGGGGTCGACACCATCCCTATTGATGTTTGCAGTGTCGCTGTTAGCGCTTAGAAGTTAGAACCTAGTAGGCATTTAGAGTACCTCTGCTGCAGTACTAGCATGCGGGCTACCAACTAATGCTGGAAAGTGTACTTTCTAGTGTTCATTTTGGAGGTGTGTCTCGTTCTGTAACACAAGCTGCTGTTGTTAGAATAATAACAGTGCGAAGTGGCAGATGTAGTTTGGGATGCAGTGGTAATATGTGTCTGTTCCTCAAACATCAAGAATAATAACTCTAGCTTATATAAAATGAGGTCTACATCGTGTCAATCTGGCCGCTTTTGGTGTGATGAGTTTCTAGTAATGTAAGCATATATCAGATGTGAAGTGAAGATTGTTATGTGAACGCTGAGCAAGTGAAGGATTATTGTTGGCATGAGTGAACCAGTGAACAACTAGCAGCAGTCTGAAACTGCGATGCAATCATTCTCAAGTGATCTTTGCCGTCGTGTTTGCATCTAACTGGATGGACAAATTCTCATCTTCACACTTGCAGTTAACTGATTTAATCAGGCTACGTTGGATGCAGCGTTTCAGCACATGTTTGCGTAGGAAAGATTTTTTTTTTTTTTTTTTTTAAAAAAAACAAATGCTGAAATTTTGTACAACGATCCAATCAGTTAGCTAGTACTTTCCCTTCTCTGCCCTATGGTTTTACTTGCTAAAACCAAATTTGTGTTGTAATTTAGTTCGTCTTAGTCAGACTGTCAGACATATTTGAGTACCTATGACATGTGAAGGAAGCTGAGTGTGAATGACTTCACACTGCTCTAGATTCATCACTGCAAAACATATTGCATAACATCCAGCAAAATTTCAGACCCTACCTAACTAGTAAAAACATGTTTGTTCTAGGTACCACGTCCAGAATTCAGAGTGTACAAATACTACGAATAGGCGTGTGCCGCAGTGTATGATAGGCAGAAGGTGACAATCCCATAATTTCAAATCAAACTAAATACAAATGCTACTGCTGTCAGCTGGGCAGAACCTGACATTGGTGAATCCTGCTTCTATCCTATAATTTCAAATCAAACTAGATACAAATGCTACTGCTGTCAGCTGGGCAAAACCTGATATTGGTGAATCCTGCTTCTACCCTGCAGGTCCTTTGAAGCAAAGCACCACATGACTAAATGTGATCATTTTCTACATTTCTTCTATCATGATACTGTAGATGAGCCTGCAGGTTGAATCTCTGTTTGTCAGAAACCTTTCCGAGGATTGAGTTGTGTGAGAACCTTGCATAAAACATAAATTATAAAAGTTGGTCATGAAAACCGGTACGGTTTGTGCATTTTAAGGAAAGTTCATAGCCAGGAAGGCTTTGAAGAACACTGACTCTGAGAGATGAACTTGATGGCGAGCTTCCCCTCATTTGGGGAGGGTGATATACTGTTAAAACACTTTTCTTTGCACTCGGTTCCTGCAGCCACTGCTACTTGGGTACAGTAGTCCTTTTTCTTTCTTTTTGGGTAACGAGATGGGAGCGAGATGGGAGTACAACGTTCTGTTTAATTAGTACTCTGCCACTACCAGTCCCGACTCGCGCACACTTACAACACGGCCCCACTGGTCAGTGCACGGCCGAGCTGTCATCCGAGAAACAGCGTTCCCGCTGAAACACCTGTTCCCGTTTCCGTTTTCCCGACTCGCCAGGTGATTTCACTCATGCGCAGGCGCAGCTCCAAAAAAGCTTTGCTTTAGCTGCGGAAAGAGGCACGAGAAGGGGGGCGATTAGCGGCGGAAAGAGGAACGAGGAAGCAAGCCGCGGGAGTGGCGATGGAAGGAGCGGGAGCAGAAGGAGGAGGAGGAGGTGGCGGTGGCGGTGGCGGTGGCACTAGCGCTAGCGGCGGCGGCGGCATTGGAGGGGAGGAGAAGCAGGTGGTCGCAGCGGCGACGACTGCGGCGGCGGGGCAAGCACCGAGCATGGAGACGGAAGCAAGGGAAGGGACGGAGGAGCGGGAGGTGGAAGAGAAGGAGCACCAGCTGGTACCAGCCATACCATACACGACGCCGCCTCCTCTCGGTCGGAAAGCCCGGGTGAGAATCGAATCGGACTCGGACCCAAAAGAGAAAATATTTCACCTTTACTTTTTTTTTTCTGTTTCTTTTCCCCGTCTTGCACAACGCTAATTGAAAGGTTTCGCCATGCCGAACTGGAGTGTGCTGAGGTTGTCGATGTTTCAACCAATTTGGGAAGGGAATGTTAGAATGGAGTAGACAAATTGAGGAATGCCCGCACAATTGTTCTCTTTTTTAGCATTCCAACCGGAATTGTTTGTGTAGATTACGTTGGCAGTCTCATCCGGGTGCCTAAATTATGAAAATTGCTGCTAAACTATTTTTATACTTCAAATCCGGGTACAAAGGAGTCATCTTGCAATAAATTAGCTGACGTGGTACTCCCACATGCAACTGATATATGGGTCCGCTGCTTATAATTATTCAGTCCGTCTACATTAATAACGATTGTGACCTAGATCCTTAAAACTACAAAATTATAAAACTAGCTCCATAATCTATTGAAGTGAACCAATGTCAGCTCAAAGCCACCTTCATGCTCCATTCATTGTCACCTGGCTCCTCCAAGAGGCTCAGGGCCTTTGCTCGTTTTTCACATCATTGTCACCTACCTGTGAGGTGAAGAATGAGCAAAGCCTCGAGCCTCTTCGGCGAGCAGACAATAATGAAGCATAATGAGAATCAGTGATTATTATTATATACCATGATTGGAATATTTTAATAGATTAGTGGTGTAGCTAAATTTTCTTTGTTGCAAAGTGGGTATAGGGCACTGTATTTTTTAGGTAAATTCTGCGCTCCCAAAAAATTTTGGATTTGCCATTAAATCTATATAAAAAGATCTTATCTTTTCATATTAACCTTGTTTATTTTTTTTCTATCCTAGCGATAAAAAGATCTTATCTTTTCATATTGAAGCTTGTTTATTTTTTTACATCCTACACAACTCCAAGTTTTCGCTATGGCAAACTGGTGTGAACATGCTAAGGTTTAATTTGAATAGGTTGGCAGGACTTCACTAGTGTATTGCAATCAATTATGGGAAGATAATGTAGGAATACAGTAAAACTAAGCACTTTCCTCACCTGTTTTGTCAATTTTCTTTAGCAACAGTCAAATAGAATTGCTCTTTTAGATTCATTTTTTGTTTTCTAGATCAATTATTTAATGAAATCGCCCAAAGAATTTCTAAAAAATGCTAAGTAATCTCTATTATTTTGTCAGCATCTAGCGAATGTGTTTATTTGGTCAATAATATCTTATTAGTCTTTATCTTTTCTTTCTCACTTATAATGATAAAAATATTATATTTTGTTAGAGCTATACCGTGCTAGATCTCAATGGGACAAGAATAGAAATTCGAGGTAGATGGCGGCGATCAGTTTTGGACTATCGCCTTTGGTGCTATAACAATTCCGATAAGCGGTATGAATTTGGGCATCAGAATAGAAGATGTTGTACCCTACCTCCTAATGGACATTTTCTCATCTATATTCATTACAATGGAAAGTGGTTATGTGCTGTAATTGATGGGCCTTCTGGGTACTTGTATGGTTACATAACAAGAAGTGTTGGTAAGATAAAGGAGCTTCGCATTCGTGAAAATGATGAGAAGGAAAAGTTTATTCAGCATGCAAAAAAAATGTCATGGGATGGAGGGTATGAGCTAGCTCAGCTGACAAAATGTGGCGAGTTAATCCCAGCTTTTGAAGTGATGCATCGTTTTGTTGAAGAGGAAGAGCATGCACCCCAAGTTGAGGAAGTCAAAAGGGCTGGTGAAACTTTTATATTACATTTTACAGAAGCTGGGAAGTCTGATAACCTGTATCTTGGCAACCTGTTCAAAAACTATAGAGCTGGTAATCTAGTGGGCGCCCAACCAATCTTAGATGCAAGAAGATGGAAAATCTTTTGTGGAGATGTGTATAAAGCATTAGGAATAACAGAAAAACAATTTGGTGATGATAAAAAAGAAACAAAACATAAAAGCATGACTGCTGAAGATTCTTCAAGAAAAAGGATGATTACTGCAACAGCTGCCATAAAGGCAAAAAAAATCCTTATGGATCTGCGGCTTATGCACAGACCAAACAATGCCAGTGGGTACTTCCTCCTCAAGAATATGCCTATGCAGTTGACAAAAGATGGCCCCTAGGATCCTTTTTGGGCAGAAAATGAACTCAAAGAGAGCCATCAACTTGATTTGGATAATAAAAATTGGGGGTTTCTCACTGAGCGCTTCACTGGATTTTCCGGCACAAACATTGATGGGAGCACAAGAAAACTGCTACATAATGCTTGTATGAGCACAGATGACCTCATGGGAGACAAGGTAATCTCATGTAAATTTTAAATTTTGTTAACATATCATTTGACTTAATGTAGCATATGTTGCTTCAGCTCTAGTTTTCATTTTTGAATACATCAGTAAGTAAAATTGTCGATTTTCCATTGACTTAATGGTGTCAGTAGGACTAGCAATCAGTGGTGTTGGCAATGGTAGATTTCCTAGCTAGCTATTCTTGATCCAGCACCATCAAACCTAACACATTTGATAAACATGTGAGTCACCTTAACAAAAATTTATTCTGATCGTGGTGAGAACTACCAGTCCTGTCAAGTTTAGTGTAAATGGAAAGCTTCCATCCTAGATTGTGTTACAGGTTATGGGTTCAGAGGAAACCAGGAAAAATACTCATCTTTTGCACAGACCGTGAACTCTAGCCAATACTAATTGTGTTTTTTTTCCTCAGCTTGTTGCCTATCATGAAAGTGGGCACACTATCGTTGCATTGCACACAGCAGGTGCTCATCCCATACACAGGGTCACTATAGTTCCTCAAGGTTCTTCCCTTGGGATGGTCTCACAAGTTGCTGCACCAGATAATGCTCACATCAGCATGAAACAAATATTGGCCCGCCTTGATGTTTGCCTTGGAGGGAGACTTGCTGAAGAGCTCGTCTTTGGGGAGCAAAGTGTGACAGCAGGGGCTGAACAAGACCTTATTACTGCAAGAGGGCTCGCTCAAAACATGGTGATTATTTCGCAAACATATTGGGAAATATTTATTGTTCTTTAGCAAAAAACAGGGAAATAGTTATTTTTAGACCTATGAAGTGTCTTGACTAGGTTGAGGTTTTGTAGGTCTCGAACTACCAGATGAGTGGTACTGCTGATCCAATGCGAGTGGAGGAATCGCCAAGTTCAGTAGAGACAGAGGTGAGGAGACTATTAGGAGAGTCTTATGAGCGAGTCAAGCTCTTACTGAAGAAGGTTTGCCACTTACGATCATCTTCTTATGCATACAAAAAGCTTTTTCCGATATATTAGTTCAAATGAACAGCTACCTGATGATACAGAAAACCCTTTTTAGTTTTTACTGAGGAACTCTTTTTAACCCATGTTTGATATTCAGCATGTAAACCAACTGGAAGCAGTCGCAAATGCTCTGCTTGAGGAGGAGACGCTCACTGCAGATCAGATTCTGAAGATTGTTGATCAATGTGAGCCCTACCATGCAGGAGAAGTGGAGAACAACAATGAGGCAGTGGCCTTCCACGACACTTGAGCGACCAACATTTTGGATTTATCATTTGCACCTGGGTGTAGATTCTTTTCTTGGCAGGATAGTTTGGCGACCAAGCAGGCAGGAGACAGAAATGGTGCTGTGTTGTCTGCTTTGTCCACAATCCATATGGCCTTTTGATTTATTCTGTTATTTAGGATAGAAAACAAAAGAGCTATTCAGTTTTGTATGCTCACACGAATGACACACCCAGCATAAGCATGCAGGGTGAGATGAGATAGCATGCTTAGTGTTCTAGTCATGGTTATTATTTCAAAGCAGAGAATAAATTGCCTGCAAGCGAGGCCATCGTGCCCCTCTAGCAGACAATGCTTACTCTTTATTATTCACATGAATCTAATATGGGATGACGATTTTTTTGCAGATCTCTTTAATAACGCTATAGTGTTGGAACTGTAGATTAGTAGCAAAAGTTGGATTAGGAGATGGCATGTAAAAGAATGGCTATGATGACAATTGGCAGCATACGTATACATTTGCAACAACCATCGTGTATAGAAGTTTTTTCGAATTAGCAATATAAATGATGCATTGAAATCAAAGGGAAATTATTACAACTCAAAACATAATCCAAAGTACTCAACGAACCCAGGTTTGTATCTGATTAACATATACCAGAACTGAAAAAAAATGACATAAAAACTCTACTGTTTTGTAACGTGAGGGCTTACAAAAGGATATTCAACCACAGCTTGATTACAAGAATATAATGACTCTCTTTAAGTTTCATGATTTTCTAATCTCAGGGAGGACTTAATTCAGCAATCCAGCACTTGATTTATTTCTACACCTTTCTTTCCAATCATCGTATCTTGAATGAAATTCACCATGGTTCTTTGGAGCAAAGAACACCCTCACATGAAACTGATTAAAAATTGAGTCACCATCAGGATGGCCAAAAGGTCCAACAACATCATCCTGAAAAGTCCACTCGAAAAGCATGTTATCCAATTCTGAGCGGATAATCAATTTTTCCTTTGCCTTCACCGAAACAACATGCTTGAATAATTCACCCTGTTCAACACATTTGCCCTTGAAAAGCACAATCCCATCATCAAAATATCTGCTCAAAGCGGTGAATGTAACATGACGCGAGTTGCCAACAGTTGTGAACACCTGTATAACAGCCTCTACACTCTGTGCAAAGAATATGTAGTCCATATCCAACAAGCAATGGTCACTGTGAATCCGCTTCGTGGTCCTCAAATCGAAATTTGATCGCATGAAAATCTCAGCGTACACAGAAAGTAACTTTTCATCATTTGATCCGTCTCCTTCCTTTTTAACCCAAAGATCAACTTCTAATAATGCACAATCCGATATATACATTCCTCGGCAAGGGCTGCAAAGAGGTAAGGTAAGCGAATCCTGCAATTTTAAAACTCATTAGAATTCTCAGTCTAACATGTATTCAACAAGATAAACATGCTATAATCCTAGAGTAAACGAAATATCAAGTGATCCAGTAAGATGGCCAGCTTTATGCATTCTTCTAGGTACAATGACACATCTGCTCTCGGGGATTATGTAGCATTTTATGGTAATCATTGAATGTGCCACATAAAAAGATGTATTAAAATTACACTGCAAAATGCATTGGAATTAAAATCAAGATCCATTGATCATATTGTCAACCAATAGTATTTAACTGAAACTACAAACCAATATGTTCTGAATTCTGTACAGGAATGAACCCTACAAAGCTTTCTGACTAAAGGCACCAAACCCATAATCTTCAAAAACACTTGTGATGATCAACTAGTGTTGTGCCACATATTACTTTGAAAGGTGTTTGGTTCACACTCTAACTTAGGCATGTCACTGTTTCTTATCATCTTATGTACATTTTGTTCCATTGCCATAATTGTAGCATTGCTACACTATGTTAGCAGCATAAACCCACATGTTATAAGTTTGTTTTCCTGAGTCCAGACTCTAACTGTATATATCTGTGGCTTCAAAACTTCTACTAAGTTTCGTTTCCAAGGCAAGATCTAAATTCTGCTGCATGGCTAAGCTGAAGTTCAGGAATGAAGAAAATGTCCCCAAGGTTAATAAAACAGAAAGAAACAATACCTGATGAATCATGACAGAATCATCCCTTGAACGGTTAAAGACATAATTCCTCAATGGCTCCAAGTCATCACGTACGGCAAATATTCCATAAATGCTAATGGGATAGGATTTAGATTTGGTTGACAACCTGAGAGAAAAGATCTGCAGCATCTCCTTTGGGTTGCGGAACCCAAGGGTTGATTCAGCTGCAGATAGGGAGGAAGAAAATATTAGTCGCTAAACATACACACAGATAACAACACAGGCTACTCGTAGGAATCGACTGACACTTACTCTGGCTGGTATCAGTGGTCATGTATTCACGGTGATAACAGTATCCTCTCTTAATGCATAAATCTGTTGTTTCAGGGAATACTTTCAAAGGAATTGGAGGAAAAGAAGCATTGTCACCCCCGCGGCTCAGAATCTCATTGCACAACTCAGAGCATTCGGCATGCAATTTGAGGTAGCTATGCAACCATTTGCGTCCTATTTCCTCTTCTTGTTCCTTGGTGAAGCTTTGCCCTGAAGAATTGAATGCAGCAATGGCAATTAGCCTTTCTAGGTCTTCCTATATCGCACACACATACTAGTCTACTCTAGCTGAATTGTGACAGTGTTCAGTTCAGGTATGGATGTATAAAGCTAGACCCTGCTTGGAGTTGGTGCTATCTTAAGCTTGTGCTGCCAGAGAAAAGAAGAGTACCTATATTCCTTACCTGGGCAAGTAGTCTCATAGTCGATCAGGTCCTCCTGAACCTCCCAATCGGGGTGGTAGGTGATCCTCGCCACCAAGAGGTCGTCTTCTTCGTCTGAAATTGGGGGGAAGTCAAACCCTTTAACCAGCGCACGCAGCGACTAGGTGACGCGGAACAGAGAAAAGCAAAAAAAAATATAGGGAGAGAGGCATCGAACAGACACGAACGCACCTTCACCAGCGGGTTCAGGGTCAAGCGGCCAAGAAGACCCCGGAGCGGAGTAGCCGCCACTGGGATTGGGGTGCCGGAACTCCGGCGCCGGTGACGCCATCGCCGACGCTAGGGTTTCGCCGCAGCAACGAAGGGGAAGAGGGGATTCTTCGTTGATCTGATCGAGTAACGGCCTAACGGGTAGGGCAAACAAGCCAACTTTCTCCTCTTCTTCTGTCGACCTAAGAATCGGCCCGGCGCGGCCTATAGCAGGGCCCGAGAGGGGCTCCGCCCAGCCCAGCTTCTTTGTTTCCTTTTCTTTTCTTCCTACTATAATAATAATAATAATAATAATAATAATAATAATAATAATAATAATAATAATAATAATAATAATCCTTATCATTATTTTACTATTTACACTTCAAGTATTATTTATTTATTTAATTATACTTGAGCTAAATAAGTTTGGTCTTCTATCCCTCGTTTGGATCCTTATGATTGAATTTCATTTAATAATCATAATTTAGATACATAATGATTAAGCTAATATGACTGTATGTGGATTATATTTATATATTATTATTGGCTATATGAGAAAGATATTTATATGTTGCATTTCTCCGTAGAGAAATAAGTTGAAAAGTATGTTATAAGTTGCAAAGTATAAATATAGTATGGTGATATAAAGAAAATTTAGAATATGCTTACATGTGAACTTTAGAAATTGGTGGGACGTTAAATTTCAAGTCAAATAGCCTAGTAGATTAAGTAGATTCTAATTCTTCTAAATGAAAGGATTCAAACAAACCCCTAAGATGTTCTAAGTACTCCATTTGTTCGAAAAACATGTAGTTATAGGTTGCATGCTAGATACAATAGTTCACATTTGATTAAGTTTCTAGCAAAGTATTCGTATTTATGGATCTAAATTAATTTATTATAAAAATATATTTCATAATTAATGTAATGATGTTTAATTGACTACAAAAGTTTATAGTTCTTTATCTATAATTAGTCAAATTTAATATACTAAAATATGCTACCGCGTTAGAATTGTATGTTTTTTGGAACGAGGGAAATATATTATAAAACATTTGTTCCAGCATATCACACAGTCTTGAAGAATTTTATGAAATTTATTTATATTATTTTATTAATGGCACTTAAAAAGGGGTGTTTTTTTAAAAAAAATAATTATGTCGAAGCTGTGTCCTAGTAGACTGAGACAAGTGAGGCCGTGCATGCATATCCTCCGTTCGACCGTTCCGATCCGTTTGTGTCCGCCTAGACAACTTTCCCTGAAAATCCCGTTCTCATCTCTGTTTCCCCTCTCGCCATCGCCAGGCGATTCAGTGTGATTCACTCACGTGCAGCTACTATTCGGTCACATTTTTGTGAAATCGTAAAGTACATGATTCTCATATAGAACCTCAAAGTATCAAATTGTATGGATCCATTATCTATTGAAGTACTCAGGGTCAGGGTCTCAGGCCCCAGTCCAAACTCCAAAGCATTATTGTAGAGAGAGATGATCCATTCGTTGTCACTCCTTTGACCAATAGGCTCGGACCTTTGCTCGTTCTTGACCTAATTGCACTGTTGATGGTGTAATTTGGCTAGACAATATGCTATGATTGGTCATATTATATATGTTTTTAGTCTAATTAAATTAGTTGACAGGTTGCTTAAGAGTTGTAAGGGCCAAGGCCCAAGGGTGTTCCATAGCCACCTACCACCCATCTTGTTCCATAGCCACCTACCACCCATCTTGTCTTGGCAAAACAATGTCTTACACCGTCTATACCATACTAGTGGCACACTTGGACTAGGGTCAGATAATGTCATGTGTTCTAGAAAAAGAGCACCTGCTCCCTCCGTCCCAAAAAAAATGCTGTTTTGGGTGTTTATGCCATAAATTTGACTTGATTTATAGAAAATACGTATAATATTTACATCTTTAAATAAATTTGTTAAAAAAAATAGATCTAAAGTCTTTTAACAATACTAATTATGATACTAATTGATATTATTTACTATTTTTAAAAATTATTGGCAATTGTTTCTCGAAAAACAAGAACGATATTTTTTTTACGGAGGGAGTACACGACAATCCAGTGTGACAACTTCTTTTTTTGGGCGGCGTGCATGGACACCATCTCAGGGAGCTTCAACTAGTTTAGAACAATGTATTTTTTATTATATAATGAAACAAAGCCCCTGAGAACTCAGCAAAGCTTATTTTGCACTTGGCATTCACATGTGTCTATATTTCATTTTAATTTCTCAAATATTATACTAAACTAGGTGAAAATTACTTGTTTGAGGTACTAAACAAATTTAAATTAAAAATTTATTAACTATAAAGTTTCATAAATTTTTGGGGTCTATAATTTTTATTTAAGAAGTTTCTCTATCCAAGGTCATTTATAAAATTTAAATTTCAAATTTTTAAATTTCGAGCGTAGTTTTTGTTGACAAAATAATTTTCAAATAAAAAGTTATTAACTACAAAGTTTGTTCTCTTCACATGAAAGTTGCAAGTTTTTATACCCTCTCTCCATCACATCAATTTCTACCCGTATATATGGAGTATTAAATGTAAGTTAGAAAAATAACTAATTATACAGTTTAGTTGTAAATCGTGAGACGAATCTTTTGAGTCTAGATGGGCCATGATTGAACAATATTTATCAAATACAAACGAAATGCTATAGTGCAAGAAATGCAAGTTCTTTACGAACTGAACAAGGCCCTACAATTCTTATTTTGACTGTTTTTCTATCCAAGGCCTTTTCAAACATTTGAATTTCAAATTTAGAAAATTGACTGTGCTTTACGTTAGCAAAGCTAATTCAAATTAAAAAGTGTTCAACTATAAAGCTATATAATTTCTTAAGATCTCCATCTTTTATTTTGGTCATTTGGTCATCCGACATAAGTTTCATAAATTACGAGAGATATGTAAGATTTGTGAACAAATTTATTTTAACTTTATTAAATAAAGAAATAACAAAAATAAAAATTCTAGATCTTAAAAAGTTATACAACTTTGTAGTTCAATTTTTTATTTGAATTAATTTATTGCTTCAATATATGCTTCTAAATTTTCTTTGCCGAGGTGCAAAAAAAACACTTGGATTTTTTTTTTTTGCACTCGGCAAAGAAAGGTCTTTGCTGAATGTTTTTTTACTCAGCAAGAAAACATCTTTGTCGAGTGTTTTTTTACTGAGTGTTTTTTGTTTGGCTCAAAACACACTCGGCAAACCTCCTGGCACCTGACAAAGAGCTAGATTCCTGTATGGTCACCATGCTAACGCGCCATGAGAAGTTGACACCAGGCTTGAAGTCTCCATGCGTCGTCCACCATAGCAACAATGAGTGCCTAGCCGCTAGCCGGCCGGCAAGCCCGTATGCAGATGCATTGCTGCATGGGTCTATCATCAGGACGGTAGGGTAGCAGACTCAATGCACTTGGGCGCGTCCCGAGCAGCGAGAGCAAGGCACCGGCGCTGGAGGCGGAGGAGGTGGACGGGGCGAAGGAGCAGCAGGGAGAAGACTAGGGTGGTGCCAGAGCCAGACCATGGTTGGCAGCAGAGAAGCCGCCACTCCATGGTCTGCATGCCCGTCCGACTTGAGCCCCAGCTCATAGCAGGTGAGCTGTAACACGCGTGTCGCACACACGATTGGCATCCGCACGCGCCGCCCACGCTCGAACTCTTCGCGCCTTCTTCGGCGCGGGTGGTCGCGTCGCCGCTCGCGGCGGCCGCCAGAGGCATCTGCATGCGTAGCCGACGACAGGGCGGGCATGGGCCGGTAGGCTTGTGGGCAGGGGAACGAGAACAGAAGCCAATGCCTGCGCCGTCGAGATCTTCGTGGGCCACTGCAACGCCTAGATGGAGGCCGAGCGCCGAGCCCGCGCCGCCACCGCCGGGGACGAGCGAGGCCGCCTCCCTCCGCGCGTGCCTTGCCGACGCCGCGTCGAGTTCGAGTGCGCGCATGGCCGCCCAGCGGGACGAGCTGCTCACTACGCTCCTCGCTACCACCTCGCGCGGCGGGGACACCGTCACACCGGTGGCAGCACCGGCGGGACCCTGCTCCACTCCACCGCCGTGCTCTACGCTCAGCAGATTTTTAGAGGGCGCACGCTGACAAGTGGGCCCACCAGTCAGCCTCGTCCAGCACACCGCACACGCGCGCCCCATCCCCTCGCTACCGCACGCTGACATATCCCCCTCGCCACTTAGGCTAACATTAATTTAAGCCCTTATTTAGATTGCGAAAATTTTTTAACTTTATAATTGTAGCACGTTTTGTTTATATGTGGTAAATATTGTCTAATCATAGACCAACTAGAGACTCAAAAGATTCATCTCATGATGTACAACTAAACTGTGTAATTAGTTATTTTTTACTTATATTTAATACTCTATATATGCGGGTTAAAATTTGATGTGATAGAGAAAGAGTGAAAAAATCTACAATCTATAGAGGCTTAAAACATCGTTTGTCCAAAATTATAGAAATAATTACAAAGATTTATGATATAAAAATTTAATTAATCAGAATCTATTATTTTATTTATATAAATTTGGTTAAATTTGAGATGTTTTGAATTTTCAAGAAATAAAGGGTGACCTATAATTAGGGATGGAGAGAGTAGTTTCATTCAAACATGGTCAGCTCCCTCTGTTTATAGTTTCTTATGGTCTTCTCCAAATCTCTGATAGTTTGATCAGCCCTTGTTTAGATTGCTAAAGCTAAAAAAATTTATAACTGTAGCATTTTGTTTGTATTTGGCAATTACTGTCCAATCATGGACTAACTAGGCTTAAAAGATTCGTCTCGTAATTTATAAACAAGCTATGCAATTAGCTATTTTTTTACGTAAATGCTCTATGTATAAGGCTAAAAATTAATGTAATGAAAAGAAAGTGAAAAAAATTAGAATTTTTTTTTTGAGAATTATATAGTACAACGCAGACGCTCACAACACGCACGCACACTCATCCTCTAGAATACATATACGTAAACCCTACCCCTATGAGCACCTCCGAATAATTGAGCCGACACACTGGCGCCTCGGCGTTAAATCCTGAAAAAATCCAGAAAAAGGTGCGAACACCAGGATTTGATCTCTGGTGGGTAGCATCCTACTGGACAGTCCTACCATTGGACCAATCTAGAATTTAGAGGGGAAGAAAACAAGTTTTTAGAAAAATATTTGAACACCCACACGTTAATAAATACTGTTTCAAAATGTAATTCATGGAGGATTGAATGAAGCAAATTTGTGTTAGTACATGTTCGTACAAGCTTTGTGAAAGTTAATGGAATGTAATGTGATGTAACTCAAGACAAAGCTTAATCAAACATTATTCTGGAACTGAGTGATTACGTAAGGTGAGGAAAATAATCTCTATTTAACACTAAAAAGATACCACCTTTCTTCCTTATCGGTGAAGATTTCAATTTTCCTCATTTCACAGTGCGTTTATCTTCCATTCCTTTTCCCTCCAACACTACCGTTAGGTTTTTTCCCTTTATATAAGGGAGCATATCAACTGTTCAAATATTTTTTTCAACCGTTTCAGTTTATCAGCTTATAGATTTAGGTTGTTGTACAAAGAAAAAAAATATTATAATATTACTTAAATTTGTATTAATACTATTTTACTCCGTTCCATAACAAATGCTATTATTTAGAAAAAAAAACATTTATAATTTATAATAAAGGGAGTAGAGTTTAGAGGGTATCCACATTATTCTTCTTTTAATCCTTAATTCATGTTACAAATCTTATATGTATTTAGGAAAAACACACACACACACACCACCATACTGACGAGTGACAAATAACCCCAAAGGATCCCCAAGCAAAACCCCACTGAAGCCCTTGGAAAGACAGAAGTAAGTTCCGTACGTGCGTTCTTTCCTTCCTTCTCTTCTTCCCCACCACCCCAAACCTCACACTCTGATTCCGTCTCCAGCCAGGATCAAGGGAAAGAGGGAGGAGTAACAGAGCCACAGGGGAGGTGGAAGTGGAAATAGAGCAAATGCAAGAACAGGGAAAAGCACTAGGAGGAGGAGGTGGCGACGGCGACGGCGGCGGCCGAGGCCGCGGCCGGGGTGTCAGACAACGGGACCGGCCGTACTACCTCGGAGGGGCAGGTGCTGACGAGGGTGGTGGTAGCGGCGGCGATGGTGAAGGAAAAGACCGACCGTACTGCAGCGGAGGTGCTGCAATCGCTGTGGCTGAGGAGGGAGGTGACGGAGCGCAGGGAAGGGAGGGAGAAGCGGAAGCTGGTGGCGATGGAAGACGGGAAGAGGACCTGGTGACGGGCCATGTGCTGGTACGATCCATTCCGTATACAAGGCCCGCTCCTCTTGGTCGGCATGCTCGGGTGTGTCTCAATTCTCAACTCAGAAAAGGCTCTGTCTGGTGTATTTTCAGCAAAGTTTTGTTTTTTTCTTCACAGTCTGCAATTCTAGCGAATTCAATAGGTAGGTTCGACTTGCTGGAGTTTTTGATTTAAGAAAGCTTATTTTTTTTCTCTCTCAATATGCAATTCTAGGGATCAACGAGTAGGTTCTGACATACAGGGGTTTTGATTTTAATTAAACTACTCAACAACGGGATTTATACATACAAGTATAAGAACAAATTGTTGACAACTAGATAGCTTATTTTCAACTAGATAGCTTATTTTCCTTCATTCATGTTTTTCTTTTTTCCTTTGCATTGTTACTGAACAGTAAAATTTCTTATCTTGCTAGAACTATGACATACTTGATCTGAATGGGAACCCTATGGAAGTTCGTTATCGATGGCGGAGAACGGTTCTAAATTATCGTCTCTGGTGTTTTAATAATACCAATTTGCGCTATGAATTTGGAGATGCAAATAGGCGGTGTTGTACACTTCCTGATTCTGGACATTTCCTTATATATGTCCATTATGATGGAAAATGGATATGTGCTGTCATCGATGGAGCATCTGGTTATCTTGACGGGTACATAACAAGAAGTACTGGAAGAACCATCAGAGATCTTCGCATCCGTGAAAGCTCTGAAACAGATACAGAACCCCAGTTTATTGAGCATGCAAAAAAACTGCCTTGGGATGGTGGATACTGTGAGGGTGCCTATACAAGATGTGGAGATAGATCTTTGGTTAACTCTTTCCTCATTGTCTATGCTCACGTTGAAGAACAAGTGCCGAAACCGAAGACCCTGATATTGAGGAACGAAATAACCGAAAAAATTTGGAAGTTGATTCATGCTACACAAATGAAACCTTCATTTAGTAAGATTATTTGATTTATGTGCAACATTTCATATTTTCAATGGAAGGTCCGATAGTCTCTTCATTGGTAACATCTTCAGAAACTTTAGGGCAGCAAATATGGTGGGGAAAGAGCCAATTGATAATGCAAGAATATGGAAAAGCTCCTGTACAACTATTTATAGAGCAGCAGCGATCAAAAAGATTACTGGAATTTATTTTAGCAAAGCTAAAGTCTCTTCATAACAAGAAACACACAAATATGCCAATTGATAATGCAAGAATATGGGGTGGCGATAAAAGATACACTAAAGATAAGAGACACACATATGCAAGAGCAGGGGTGGCTACTAACAGCGATGTAGCGGCCGGTGGCAAAGATTGCTCTAGAGGATATCCGGCTTATGCACAGACCTAACCATAAGCGCGGGTATTTTTATCTTAAGAATATGCCCATGCAGTTGTCAAAAGATGGACCCGTTGATCCAATATGGGCGGAAAATGAGCTTAAAAATAGCCATAAAATGGATTTGGATGATTCAACTTGGGGATTTCTCACAGAACGCTTCCCTCCGTTTCCTACTACTAAGGATGCAAGGTAAATGACATCTTAAGTAGGCAGGATATGAAGATGGTGCTTGCAGAGTGCAGTTGGTGATGGCATGTTGACAATTACTGTGGCCTTCTGTGAATTTATCTTTTCTTGTGCTTTCCATTTATCCAGGTGGTTTTTTATGCAAATTGAAAAGGGCCCTGGTATTTTTATCACTTCTGTAGTCCCATGTAACTTGTGGAAACAAGAATCTGATTTATTTTGAGTTGTAGAAAGAAGAAATCTGATTTCTTTTAGAGTAGTCAATGGCTGGGATTAAAACAGTTATGGATTTCTACTGCTGTGCTCCATGAGAATTTAGAGTTGCACAAGTGTTTGGTGGAGAAGCTGGAGGAGCTCACAAGAAGACCGGAGCAGATGTGGGCTGGTTGCGTTGGAGCTGTGGCTCCCTGTTTCTTGTGTACTGAGGTCCAGACCTTCTTTCTCTTTTGGGATGCCTACTGAATTCCAAATCTGTGGTAGCTTAATAATACCATTGTGGTCTAGACGTAATCAGTGTACTATACATGGTCTTCTTCTAAGCCTGTGTTTGCACATGCAGCATGTTCATTTGAGTGTCGTCTTCCAGCTCAGCAGATAATGATCTGCTTGAACCTTGCTGCTGCAAGTGACCTGTGCCAAAAAGGAATGTCAGAAAAGGAACAAAGCGCTTTGCTCAACACAGGACTCAGCACCAAGCGCAGTGTTGGGTCCAATCTGGACGGCAAAGACATAGCATCAAAGCCAAGTAAGACTTTACAAGAATAGCCACACCAAAAGATCAAGACTAGCAACATATCTCAAATATTAAGGTCCCAGAATTCGGTACATGCAGAGCCTGCGTTGAACATAGCACACTAATGTATCTATACCACACTGCTAAAGAGGCAGTACATCAAACTTCACCTACTTTGTGATGAGGGTTTACAAAAGGAAATTCAGAACCTTTAGTTCCCCTATTTAAAATCTGGTAGCAAAGGTCTATTTCAGCAACCCACCACTGGAAGTTGTCCCCTTATTTTTACACCTCTTCTTCCAGTCGTCGTACCTTGATGGTCCACGTCCCAAATTCTTTGGAGCAAAGAACACCTTCACATAAAATGGAATTGAGTCATCATCAGGATAACTTAAAGCTCCAACAGCTCCATCCTGAAAGGTCCACTCCAAAAGTGAATTTTCCCATTCCAAGTGAATACTCAATTTTTCTTCTATCTTTACTGCAACCACATGCGTGAAGAGCTTGCCCTGAAAACATTTTCCCTCAAAAAGCAAAATCTCCTTCTCAAAACAACTGCTAGAAGCAATGAATCTCACGTGATGAGGACTGTCAACATCTGTGAACACCTGTATAATTGCCTCAACACTCTCTGAAAGGAACATAAAGTCCATATCCAAGATTGCATCTTCACTGTGAATCCGCCCTGTGCGCATCTTATCAAAACTAGAGCGCAAACAAATCTCAACATACTCAGAAAGTAACCGTTCATCGGTTGATCCCTCCCCCTCCTTTTTCACCCAAAGATCAACTTCCAACAATGCACGATCCAGTACATAGATTCCTCGGCCAGGGCTACAAAGAGGCAACTCTTCAGACTCCTGCAATTTAACAATTTGTTAAAACTCGAAGGGCTGAACACATACTCAAACAGAAATGTGTAACAATAGAATAAACACAATAGGATGTGAATGCTTGTATAAATGAATTATTGACGGATACTCTATAGCAAAACAATCAGCTTTGCACATTCAAAAAAATGTGGCATACTCTCTTCATTGCAAAATTTACTACAAAAGGTAGTTAAGATCTGGTGATTGTTTGGTCAACTAGTAATATAAACTATATGAATTGAGCAGAAAAAAAAATAATCTGAAATGTTACAAATGAATGAAATGTACAAAGTTCATGGACTAATGCATTTAACCATACATAGCTCCTAATATTAAAAAAAGCTAATTGGCATGTATCCCATGTTTCTGATAATCACGTTGAGCAAATTCAGAGAATACCTAGTTGAGTGCCACATACTTTTTTTTTTCCTTGTCAAGGTATCTAGACTTATACCATATCTAGAACCCCAACTTAGGAAAAGTTGATAAAAAAAAATTATGGGGAGGTGTGGCAAGGCACAACATCAAGTGAACCAAATTGGCATCCAGAAAGAGTCGAAGCTTTTATAATCTGAGGATATGGCAATGAACTATACCCTTTTATAATCTGAGGATATGGCGGTGTTTGTGCCAACAAAATCTGGAGGGTGTTTGGCTCACACCTTATTAACTTAGAAATGGCACCATTTCTTAGGCACATGTTTGGTTCATTCCAATAACATTACACTTTGTTGGCAACAAAAACCACATGTTATACACTCTGTTTTTCCCCTAACTTTCTAAAGGACCTGTTCAGCAGCCGCTACCAGCAGCTGGACCAGCAGCCAGCAGCCAGCAGCTAGCTTTTGTGTACTGTTCATGTAGGCATCAAAACCAGTAGCCAGCAGCCAGCAGCCAGCAGTAAGCAGCAGCAGGCAGCCAAACAGGTTAAAAGTTGTGGCTTCAGGTTTATAAAGTTAGGCTATCAAGACATGATCCGAACTCTGCTGCATACCTAACTTGAAGTGTAGCAAGGTAAGGGTTTTGAAAATAAAAATCCCCCAAAAGTAACAAAATGATAAACAAACCATACCTGATGGATCATGACAGCATTGTCTCTCGAACGGTTGAAGACATAGTTCCTCAATGGCTCCAAGTCATCACGCACGGCGAATACTCCGTAAATACTAATGGGATAGGATTTAGATTTATAGCTTGACAGCCTTAGAGAGAAGATCTGCATCATTTGCTGTGGTTCACGAAATCCAAGGATTGGTTTAGCTGTAAACAGGGAGAAGAAGCATTAAAATACTAACATGTACACAGATAAGAACACTGAAGGTTTCTGGATCCTGTATAGTAGAAGTCAATCGACACTTACTCTGGGAGGTATCGGTGGTCATGTATTCACGGTGATAGCAGAATCCCCTCGTGATGCAAGAATATGTTGTCACAGGGAGAACTTTCAAAGGCCCCAGAGCAACAGGAGCATTCTCATCTCTCTCATTGCACGAGTCTGAGAACTGCTCCCACAGATGGGCCATTCTATTCATCCAGTTCAATCGTATCTCCTTCTCTTGTCTGAATGTGAAGCTTTGCCCTGAAGAATTCAACAGTTAGCAATGCAAATTAACCTATTCTGCACATTACTAGTATAGACGAATGTATTGTAGAGTGGATGCATTGGTTTGTATAAAGCTATATTGCTTGGAGTTGGTGCCCAACTTAGACTGCTGTAGAGAAGATGGTGTGTCTAGTCCCTTGTCTAAAAAGAATGTAAATTCTCGCTTTTCATAACTCAATCAATCTTAAGTTTGGCCAAATATATATACAAAAAAAGTACTAATTTTCATTTTGCATAATAAGTATCATTAGAGTAATCGTGGAAAATAATTTTATAATTAACCGATTTAGAGATACGAATGTTTGACATTTTTTTTTTTCTATAAACCTAGAAGGGACCGAGGTAGTACCTGGGCAGGTTATCTCATAGTCAATTGGGTAGTTTTCGTCCTCCGCGTCGCGGTAGTTGACCCTAATCGCTGAAATTGGGAAGTAAAATCCTTTGATTAGAGGAACGCATAGGTGGTAAGGGGCAAAGAAGCGCGACATGTTCATTTTGTGGGGAGGAGAAGAAAGGAAGCATCGAACAGCTACCAACCTTTGCCAATGGGAGGCCGGCGTTCAGGGACAGGAGCAGAAGCCAACCCCGAGCAATCGCCGCTGGGGTTGGGGACCTGGAGTAGCGCCATCGCCGACGCTAGGGTTTCTCCCATCCGACGCAGCGATGGAGGAGGGAGCGCGATCAAGAGGAAAGAAAGGGCGGAGGAATCCGACACGAAATCGGCCAGCCCAACGTGTCCAGTCGTGAGGCCTGGGAGGAGCCCGGCCCAACACAGAGCCTTCTTTTTTTTTTTTTCCTTTTGTTTTTTTAATAAATAAAATGTATCCTTGTTTCTACACTTCAATATTGGTATTTCATTCATTATTTGAAGCAAAAGAAAATCTAAAATTCGCATAGTTTGTATCAAGGTGTTCTAGGTTCACTACAAACCATCTAGTCCAGCATATTGTACAATCTTGGAGATTTTTAAAATGTATATTTGTAATAATTTGTATTAGACTAATAATTAATGTTGCAAAATTAGTGTCTGGTATGGAAATATCTCAGACCCCTGCCAATGAGCTGATTTATTCGGAGTTAGACTATTAATTGGAGTATTTGAATCTAATAGTGCTAATTTTAGTTGTTATGAATATCTCCAAGAATCTTTCTATAACTCATTCTTTAAATTGTTATTTAGAGAGTCATTTGTATAAAAATAGTTTTTTATACCATATTTTTATTCTCCAATAATTTTTCTATATCTTGCATGCACCTAAAGAGTCATTCTCACTACCTATCTTTGGCTAGCGAGAAATCTAGAACAGTGGATAACTAAATATAGATGAACATGTAAAGAAGCTATTGGAGGACGTTTTTCTATCAAAGTCTCTATTCCCAATAATTAGGAGAGATTTATGGTCTCTTGAAGATGGTAGCTGGGGTTCGACCATCCCATTATATCCTCAAAGCTCTATTGACGTTGATAAGGCCTCAAGAAAGACTAGTAATCTCACAATCAAAAGCATTTGCCTTCTTATTAATGTACTGCGTGTGCTCGACAAAGACGAATACTGTGTTTGTCACATTATAACTTCCTGTAATAAATAATAATAATACATATAAGCACCCGTTACAGATTTCCTGTGGCTTCAAAAACTCAAACTAGCTGTGGCATTTGATGCCTGTGTACGCACTTGTTGAAGCAGGTTTATTGACATGCCTCACATGCATGAGAACATACAAACCGAAAAACTAATATCGGCATGGAACGCACCGACTCCCGCACTGGCACAGCAAAATAAATGTATTATGCACTAAACTCAGCCACAGAATATTGTTAGACACAAAGAAATGATTGGGTCAATGATCTTTGGCAAACGCCTGTTCCAATGCCTTCAACCAATTCACGTACTGGCTGCGCTCCTTCTCAAGCAAGTGTTGGAGAATTGAACTTGCCAGTCTGGAGTTGACGCCTCTTGCTACTAGACATTCTCGCAAAGCAGCCTGTAGCCGAGGATCCAGATCTCTGTGCAAAGAAAGGCAAACACTGTCACCGAGGTGCAAATATGTGAGTTCTAAAGAAGACTTCCTAAACTTGCTGCTGGCTTTAGTTGAAGGAAAAGGTGGCTAGTTGTGTTGATGTTCTGGAGAACTTGTTTCATTTATGACTCCTTGGTGAACCAACATGGTAATATGTTGGACACTTTTCTTACAACCACCAATGATCTGAAGAATTGACATGGTCAACTAAATAAGTGGAACAAAGAATAAGGGTGATATTGTCCAAATACTAATTGTGCTCTACAAAGATAACATATACAGTATTCATAGTTAACTCTCAGTTCAGAGCAAGGAAAATGATAGCTGTATTACACTAGTGTTAAAGGATACTACCTCAATCCTTAAATGACAATGGCTATTTTTCTGTGTGACAATTTTTTCATCAAATGTGACCATTTCCTCACTGGCTTGCTATGTTCTTCCCATTATGCTCTAGTCAATAAAGGGGTACATGGACCAAATATCAAAAATTTTATTGTCATACAACAAACTTGGTAGCAAATGACCATCTCGATCCCAGTTTTTAGGTCAACATTAAATGGTGTGAATTGCAGCCCAGCAACTACCCTTGTTCTGTGCTGGTTGGCTTCAAACAATCGAAAGAAATGACCCAAATCACCCAAGATCCAAGATGAGCTAAGGTATTGAATGCATGGAACACACAGATCAATCAGATTCCCTACATCTATAATCACTTCCCCTAATTTTGTTGCTTTATTAAATTACTTTATGTACTACAATCTTTGCTAAGCCCATTTTGATAATCTAGTTGAAAATAATGAACATCACAATGAAGATCATGAGATTCCACAATAGAATAAAAAGCATAAGAAACCAGGATAATTTGATGTGACTAAGCCATGCTTAATTGCATTTCCAGGCTGTCCAGTCCAATCTTTCAGCTGATTACTAGTTTTGTACTTCAGAAGAGACTAGCATGGCCTTGACCTAAATCATGTGCAATACTGATAAACAAACAGCATTGGAAGCTTACTCCCCAGATCCCACAAAGGCAGCAACTGAATTTAATTGGAATTTTTCAAGGCAAACAGGACTTTCAGGAGTGAAGGAGAATACAAGTTTGGTGATTAACGTCATGGTACAATGGTCCTTGCCTACTTAGCAATATTTTATGGATCATCCATAGCTAACTTAGAGAATTTTCTAGGCAAACAGTTTATCAGAGAATGGTAATTGACTGGATATAAAGCTAAAATTCTGAGTAGATGTACAAATGGCCTTGAATATTTTGGAAATAAACACCTCAATACCTAATTACCAAGAACAAATGCTTGGATCATTACCAAATATTACAGAGGTCAATCACTATTCTTCTAATACTAGTGAGGCAATCCTAGATATAACGGAACCTACACTGAACAAATCTCCTTAGGTTGCATATGCTGATGCCAACTAAGAGCTAACAAATACTACCAAATTGAAAGGAAAGCGTGTACATTAAGCAATAACAACTGTTAATGAAATGTCTTCAGAGTACAGCAGATATTTGTGATTGATGCCCCAAGATATTAGCACAAGTCTTGACATTCAAATGCAATACTATTTACAGTTTAACCCTGCAATGATTAGTTATCCATAATTTCCAGGAATGTCTACACTATCCTCGAATATGCTGGGACAAATTTTAACATGAAAATTCCAGTCATCTTTGCAAAAGAGATAAGACAATGCTGATCAAAATCATACAGACTCATGTAGGCAAAAAAAAAAAATGTTGGGTTTACAGATTTTTCTTGCAGGGAAGCCAGCTTTATTAGCCATGTTCATGTGCTTTACATGTGCAGTAAAGCCAGCTTAAATTTCTGTTAATGCATTGTGCTCATAAAACAACAGACAGCATCCACAAGGGCATTTTATTTTAATTAAAAGACGAAAAAAAAAAATAAGCAGAGCATAAGAGCACCACCACCTGAACACCGGCCCTTCATACTCGTCTTCTCCAGCTGTACCAGGAGAGGAATGGTACCGAACAGCGTTAATCGCATAGTCAGCAGCGCCGCGCTGCTCGTCCCCAACCCAAGACGCCCGGCAGTCGAAGTGCAGGACAGGCGTCGATCCAGGCTTACTGAGGAAGACCTTCATGAGCGCGGCCCTGGGCAGCGGGCCTGGTCTGCGAACTGCAGCGGGGCGAGCAGCGCCGACACGAGGACCTCCTCGGACCCGGTCCGCCGGCGCAGGAGCAGGTCCTGCGCGCGCGGGGCGTCGGATACGGTGTCGAAGCCGTGCGCGTCCTGCGAATGGCGGGGCCAAAGGCGTGAGCTTGCGCTGGATG
>JADLZL010006657.1:0-11666 GCA_015844335.1 Chrysopogon serrulatus
TATATATATAGAGGCAGCATGCTTACCAACAGAGCGTAGTTGACCACTGGTCCCACGGACGCGTGGTGTACAGTACCGTGGCATTTGTTGCCACTTGCCACGGGAAGCAGGGAATGGGTTAGTTGTGCACATGACATGCAGATGCGAGGTGACAAATCATAGGTGGGTACTGGAGTATTATTTTTTCTCTTTTATATATTTAATTGGATTGGAAACGTCCATTGCAGAGTGTATTAACGGTAACCTGAGTTAATTAGTAGAGTAGCCCTGAGTCTGACATGAGATAAGCAAGCTGTGGAGAACCGAGCGTAGCTCGTGTTGTACGACCTGCGGGTGTGCAGGCTACCAACGCGAGTTCGAATCTTGGATTCGATCCCGTTTATCACCGGGGTGTGTCCCCAATAAAACTTCGTTCCCTCTCAACGCGTGGAGTCATAAAGAGAATACGACGTGCCCGGCCGCTCACGGAAAGCTATGAATAGATCCGTGATCTTAAGAAAGACGCTGCCTAAGTGATCCGAGTGTAGAATTGAAAGGTTTCTTGCATTGTCAGCGTGGTGTGAGTGTGGTGTGTATGGGTAGGGTCGATGTGAGTTATACATGAGCAGATACTACAGCTGTACCTAGATAAGAGGCGTCAAAAAAAAAAAAAAGCAACCTGTGGTCCCAACAACTTGTCACGTGGCAGGACCGCAGGAACTGTGGCGAGGCCGAGCCGCCAAGCCGAAAATTAGCTGGACAACAGGACACATCCACCATTATGGTAGCTAGCGGTCCACAGCTCATTCCGGTCGTTGGTTGCCGCCAAGCTATAGATTATTTTCTTTTTGTATATAAATTGATTTGCTTATTTTTGTTTGATTCAGTGGACGGTTCGCTTGATTCAAGTACAGGAAGCGTCCATCTGCAGGGCTTCTTTTAAAGCTCTGCAGTGAGGGAAAGTGTAAAATTGGACTGTTGTATGTATGATATTACATATTTTATTTCTTATCTAATAATAAAGAGACAAAACTTTTTTAGCTAATTTTTTGTCCAACTTTTAGGAAGCGTGGGTCTAGGTGCTCGATGTGCCGGAGGCCTCACACGTGTTCCATGCCATCAACGCGGCTACGACTGAGTGGCAGCAATGAGGAGGATAGGAAGCGGCAGAACGCTCCCGTGGCTGATCTGATGCAGTCCTTTTGCCACCCGACAGTGGAGCCGTAGATCAATGGCTGTTGCTCGATGGAGTTCCTGCCCCTGGCTGCCGCTTGGCGGCGCGCCTAGCCGCTGCAGGCCGACGAGTTGTGTGTGATAGATGAGGTGAGAGGAGTGTGAACTTTGAAGACCGAAGAATATTTGTTGGGTTGGGCTATTTTGTATGGGCGGAAGGACACAATGGTTGCATGCTTCGTAGTCAGGTATATATTAACTACTATTTTTAATTGTATATATGTATATATATATATATTTGAATTACTTCCCTCTACTTCTATAATGATCTTCTATAATCCGAAATTGTTTATTTCAATCTAATGTGGCAATTTATTTAATTAAGTTGTAGCCATTAATTTCAAGGACCTCCACAAGAATTTAATTATTTGCTTCAAGCCGACATCACTGGCTATATATTAGCACATGTCCAACTAATGACGTAGTCCTGTTGTAATGCACGGACATCTTTCCTAGTCCCTTATCCAATTGGCAAAGAAAAATACTGTTAAAATAGATGATAAGTTGAAACCAAAAACTCTTTTAGCTTGGTCATGAATATCTCGAATTTTTTTAATACAATGGACTAGCATTACTAATTAAAAAATAGTGAGCTGTAGACATGCTCTATCGGCTAACTCATATCTATAGCAGTTTATAGTGACCCCCTGTAGTGGGAGAATTTCTCTAAATGATATAACTGCTATTTAAAATTATACAGTCATTGTAAGGTGTATTGTCAAAATGAACGATAAGCGAACTTTGATTCTAAAAACTGAACTATACAAATTTTGATCAATAGTTAGTGAAACTACTAGTAAATATGCCCGTGCGTTGCAACGGGATGTGTAATGAGAGAGTTTTCTATTTGACACTAATAAATAAGATAAAGAATTCCTTTCTTGACACTTCAAATATTTTTTACGGTGCTTATACCAGGCTTGGTGCAATCCTAAATAAAAAAATATTCTATACCAAAGACACTAACCAGCCTACTCAGCTTAATGTACTGTGTCATCCATGGATCAAATAAAACCAAAGACAGGTGCGACGATGCCCAAAGGAAGACACTTGACATATTATTATACAATAGCAATATGTTAAATGTGAACACATGTCACGGTGGCGAATTTTTTTGAGAGAAAAACAATAACTCCCAGACAAGACCCTAAAACTCAATGACCTGATAATGGTTTTCTGTGACCACAATGACTCAGACCACGGCAGTTTATAACACAAAAAAATTTCTATCCCTGTTGCTGGGCCGAAGGCACATGGACCCTCCATGCCAATAAGAATCAATCTACGATAATTAGAGACATAATAGTTGTACAAAGAATTTTACGACAAACATTGCTATATATATTGCCCATCTAAACAATTCCTTCGCAACCAGGAGAAGAACTGGTTCAAACTTGTGTGGTTATTCCTTATATAGATCAAAGAGCTCAATGTGTGTAAATATTATCATCAAGAGATAAAGATGGTAGGAAACTGGCAAAAAAGTATAAACAAACTAATTTATATCATGCACCTAGATATTTGAATTTTAATTAGTTATTTGGTACCTCTACCTTTTGGTTTAAAAAATGGTGCATCTGTGCAAGAAAAATGATACACTAAGATAACCCTGAAATAAAAAAAAAAAGCATTGGTGCTAATTGAAATAGAGCAGATCTGCAATCTGCTTGCAAAAATCAATATTGTGGCTTCAGGCAGCATAGTTGAGATGGGCTTGCAACTTGTAATTCTTAGTCAAGAGATTCATTTGAACCTGAAAGTCAGGAAAAAAAAACATCTAGAGTCTGCAGTTACCTAAAGTGCACTATGTTTACCTATAGACACCCAAAACTACCTGAAAAAGACTATGTTAGAGGTAGACATCGAAAAGTTTAAAACAATCTCATCAAGCTGGACACATGCGTCCCCTTTCATGAGCTTCTCCCATCAGACTTGTATTGCGCGGACTTGTCTAAATTGTGCTGCCTGTGCCTCTAGTATCCTCCTAAGGGCTTCGAGGATTGCAGTGGCCTGAGAGAAAGCACCTACCTCATCTGCTGCCTGTGCAGTAGACATGTCCTCTTTGGCTTGAACGCGGTGCCACTCACGCTCAACCTCACATGTTTAGGGTGCTGAAAATCCTTACTTCCTCACCATGCGCTTTGATGTTCTCCATAGTGATAGCATCTTGATACATGCAGCTTGGTTTGATCAGCCCAGTTTGCCCCTGTGCAGCTGGGACATGAAGAGTGACCAGAAACTGAACAATATCAACTGACCACCACGTCCATTTTCCGCAACTTGCCTTGCATACCCACCAGACCTGATGGAAGTCAGTAGCACACCATTATCAACACACTCAATGCCCAACAACATCTCCTTTACCACAACACCAAGGAGGCCACCAATACACTGAACAAATCCATCTTGGATTGAGCCTTTAGCATAGATAAATGAAACTGGGTCATTGGAGATCTCAGCAAGAGCATGCAATATGCATGGCAGCAGGATCATGATCTGAACTGAAACCAAAGGTGTGGATCTGACATGATACCCAGTTCTAGGAAGGATGAAGGTGGGACAAGGGCACTATAATCTTGTAGATTCCTGTCAGAAGGGAGTGTATATGTGTCTTGACCATCAGAGAGAAGAATGATACTACCAACAGGATTCTTCAACAGATGGTCCTCAATCACTTAAGCACCTTTCTTCAGCCCATCACCAATGTTTGTGCCACCACTTGCAACAAGGGAACCGACAACTTGCAAGGCTTGCTGCCTAACAGTTAGTGTCATTCACTGAAGAGGAAAGAGTTTACGTGCTTTAGATGATATGGGGTCATTGGGTCCAAGGGTTTTGGATAACAAAGCTCGTCCCTGCCATGCTACTGTTGACATCAAGCACATTGACAAGGTCGAGAGGTGCACCGGAGCTTGCTGAGTGTGAGGATTTAGAGCCCTGAGATGGATCAAGATAGTAAAGAGTTCGTTGGTCACTGGTTGTTCAATAGCTGGAATTCTGAATACGTCTTAATTTTAAATGAACCAGTGACAATGTTTAGCATTCATATCAGACTGAGGATCTATGTGCTAATCATCATTGAAAATGCCTACCTCTAGAGTACGGAAGAAAGGAAGGTTCTCCTGCAGGTTTCCACTGTATGTATGGGAAAGCCTGCGGACAACAGCCATGTGCCCCTCAACCTAGGACCATTTAGTGTGTTTACTCTAGCTTGTCCATAGTTGGCAACTGCAGGTTCAGTGCCTGGGGCTTCTTCCTCAGCACGGCATATCTGACAAATGAGACTTCCATGCTTGATATTTGAAGAGATGCAATGAAAATGGAAATGTGGGAGCATTCAACATTGAACAAGGCATGTCCAACCCCGATTTCATAGTGCCAAGCCAAATGGCATGTCTTCTGAAATCAAGAAAGTTAAAGAAAGGTCATGTGTTTACTATCAGAACTTGCTAACTTAATAAAAAAAAAGCATGCTCTGCTAAGACTTGTGAAGTATTTCCTTCATATCTAACCACATTGCAGCACTTAAACTTAAATGGGTATTTTCAGGAATTTACAAAGACACACACATGCAAACAATGCAGAGTTTATCCTGCTCGAGTTTTTGGGGCCTGGACAACTAAATCTTAATATTTGGCACGTATAATGCCGCAAAGATTAATAAATTTTGAATTTCAGTTCAATAAATAATGACTATACATGAATTGTTCCTGTTGGGATCAACAAAAAATAATGCACACCTTATTGCAATAAGAAATTGTTTTTTTTTTGTTTCAACCTACATGCAGGGTAGGAATTTAGAATAGATAGCTCTGCATGGTGCGAGACAATATCCGATACAATTGAATATACATCTAAAACTTATCTACAAGTTCAAGGTAAAATGCCAGTACATCTAAAACTGAATACACACTGAATATACATCTAAAACAAGCAAGCAGACTATAGAGTGAACATCGAAAAGCTGACTCAAGGCTTATGCCATGATATGCATTTTATTAGCATAGATAGATACCTGTCTCACCTTATTATTATAGAAAAGGATCAGATTGCAATCAAGTACTAAGAGTAATTATCCAAAAATCAACAGGAAATTAGTATTGGAAATCAATTAACCTGGCAAGAGCAACCTCTTCTGCGCTGCCGTAGCCGCTCGGTGCCCGGCTGCCCCGCGTGCGACAAGCCACGAGCGTCGCTCGCCTGCCCGCCTCCCACCCGCCCAGATATGCAGCGTCGCGCACAACACAGCCTCGCCAGCCGGCCGCCGCTGCCTGGCCGCTTCACGCTGTCCCCACTTGCGCCGCGCTAGGGTTTGGCCTGGACTGTTGGCCGTGGACAGGTCCGAGTGGGAGAGGCTAAAAATAGAGATACATGTCCAGTATTCTTAAGTTTTTGCATCACATGGATCGTAGCAATTGAGGGATGTGGGGGTATACATGTACGTACCTGGCCAATGTGCACGCACTGGACAGCGGATGGCGAGATCACGAAGTGACGAGCTTGGCGGAGAGCTTCTTGTCGGTCGGGCTCCGCAGTGGTTGCGAATACGATGACTCGGTGGTTTTTGTGAAATAATCGAAGACAATATAGATAGATATAGGAACGGTAATGATTCACTGAAGACGTCCGGACAGACGTCGCGGACGGACGCCACCCCGCGCCCGCCTCCCAAGCGCCCGCTCTCCCTCCCCGGCGACCCGGCGAAGCTCCTCCCGCCAGCGCTCCTCCCCGGGTTAGGGTTGAAGCATCCTCCCGGTGTAGATTCCGGCCGGCCCGGCGGCGGGCGGGTCGCCGACACGGGCGGTGGTGGCGGGTTGGCCGGGCGGTGAGCGAGGGGGCGGGCAGGCGCCGCCGAGCCGGGCGGGCTGGATGGGCGGCGGGTATGGGTAGGTGGCGGGGCGAACGCCGGCGACGGGGGGGAAGAGGGCCGCGGGCGCTAGGGTTTGCCGGAGCCGGCGAACCCTACGGGGGGCGGGCGGTGGCCGGCGGCGGGGCGAGGGGCGCTGGGAAGAAGGAGGCCGGGAGGAGTTTTCGCCGGGGCGGGGCGACGGGCGTCCGGGACGCACGCCGGCGTCCGGACGTCCGGCGCTGGCCCGGCGGCCGGGCGTCCGGGCGCTGCCCTTACCCATATAGGAAGGGAAAGGAAGGAGGATCTGAGATCTTTTCGATTTGGATTCCAATTCGCTTAGAACTTAGCCTATCCTCTCCCTGCTCTTCTTTCCTCGGCGGCACTTCGCCGCTGCCGCCGTTCGCAGCTGCCCGCTCCACGCCTCCACGCCCGCACCAACGGCCCTTTGCCGCGCGCGCGCCGCCCAACCAGGCAACGAACTTATTTGCCGTGGCGGCGACGGGCCGTGCGGTATGCCACCGGGCCTCGTTACGCCTTTGCCCGCTCCTGGCGCACGGCCGTGCCCGCCAGCGCACCGCGCCCCGCCCGGCCAGAGACGGCGAGCGTCGTACCGTGGCCAAAGCCCGACGCTGACGCGGCGCGCACGAGCCGCTGGTCGCGTGCAGCTTGCGGTGCCGTGCCGCGCCAGCGCGCCCGGTGGGGCCGCTGCCCTCCGCGTCGGCTCCGCTTCGCGGCCCCACGCATCGTGCCCGGCTCGCCACCCATGCCACCGGACGCGAACTCTTTCAGGGCGGTCAACGAAAGGATGAGCGAGCTTCGGGTGGTGCCTTGGCCGGCCATGAGGATGGGAACTTCCCGAGTCGGAGTCGGGTCGGAGCGCGTGCGAGGGAAAGATACTGGGAGTCAGAAGAGCGGCCATGAGGGATGGGAGCGGCGTGCGGCGTGCGGCGTGAGGGAAAGAATGGGCGAAAGAATGGCCGGACGAAAATTTAGGGACCTCTTAAATATTAGGTATAGATATGTAAATGTTTAGAACATAAAAACTTGCATACCCATATATTTATATTCAAAAAAGAATATATTGATAATGTATTACAATGGGAATAAACGGTTAGAATCTACTTGGTTCGACTTTTCTCCAATCAAAATATGATTCATCTTTCCTGGATGGTGGAACTATATAACTTCATTCAAAATAATAAGTTTAGTAAGAACAATCTTTCATTTGATTGTGACACCTTACATTTTCTTTTCTTTTGTGGATGTTTCCTTTTCTCGTAGTTAGATATTCATTGGAACATTCAATGGTGAACTTAATTTAACTGAAGTGGATCTTTCTCTGCAACTTTTGAATTTTTTTGTGAATTTCTTTTTTAATTTTAAGCGGGTACATATTATATTGAACTTGTAAACAACGTTAGCATTAGCGTAAAGCTACATCATCTTGCTCCTTGAATAATTTTTCGTGAACTTGGAACATTACAGCATGAAGTTTGAAGTACTTTTTCCAAGGACAAATTTTCAGAAGTAACGTTCCAATTTCATCAGAAAAGTCTTCTTTGCGAAATGTCATCCAAATATAATCAACTAGGGCCAAGATTTTGCTAGATTTGATAACTATTGGGCTCTCAAAATGCTAATGAATCATCTTATCGAACTCATCACGCGAGTTCACACGTAACACCTAATCCATGGGGAGATTGATACATTTTACCTTAGATATGGATGAAGTAGGAAAAGGGTCGAAGTTGACACATTTGATCTTGAAAATTCAGTACCGATCCTCCTCGAAGCATGTTAGGGCATACTCTACATTGGTGTAGCTCGGGCCTTTGCCCTCTCTTCTAGCATCTTGCGAATCTTCTCAAGAAATTGATGGATCAAGGGCTTGGTGTTGTTGTTTTGCTTATCTAGACTGGTCTGGTTGTCAGACATCTTTGTAGACCTGTTTCTACTTTCTTGCCAAACAATCACTAAAATATGTATTGACACTGAATTTAGCCAACACACAGATAGAGGCTTGCCTAAGACTGTGATACACAGATGAGGGAGATCAAGATGGTGAGACCAACTAATAGATCGACAAGGTCTATTAGACACTCATTTTTGGCCCAATACATCCATGAACACCTATCGAGAAAATCCATCGAGAATACACGTAACGAGGATGTTCTAGATAGGACATTATGGAATCTCATTGAGAGAGACGGTGAAAAAGTAAAACAGTTAGGTAAAAAGAATAGTAGATATATTTTTAATCAATTATGTATGGTTAATCTTAATCGGCAACTATCCTTCCATATATATATATATATATATATATATATAAAGGTTATGCACATGCGGTCATATTCTAAGGGGAAACTTTTTTTCATCTGTGATTGTTTTGAAACTCAGTGTAGAGTCGAGATGGCGGACTAGAGGAGGTGAATAGTCCTTTCTAAAACTAATCGCAGCAGATGACCGAATTAAATGTGGAATTAAAACTATCGGTCTAACCAAGACTTCACCCCTCTATCTAAGTTCAAGCACCTTACAAAGTAATCCTAGTTTGAGCCACTAAGGTGCTAGGCTAGGTAGTGCTCGCCTATCCAATACTAGTTTGCAAGGTTACACAAACCTAAGCAACTAGTACTCAATCAAACTAGGAAGCACCTAGACATACTAACAAGGCTACACAAGCCTAACTAGAGAGCTCAATTTGCTTAGCTACACAAACTAAGCAAAGTGACTAACAAGGCTACACAAGCCAATTAGTCACGCAAGTGATCTACTTCTATGCTACACAAGCAAGAAGGTAACTAGCAAGCTATACAAGCTAACTAACTACAAGAGCAGCTACACAAGCACAATATATAAGAAAGTAAATACAAGCTTATGTAAGGAGATTACAAACCAACGGGATGAACAAGGTTGACACAATGATTTTTATCCCGAAGTTCACTTGGTTGTCACCAAGCTAATCCCCGTTGAGACAAGCTCAAGGTTGCCGCCGGTCCTCTTGCTAGTGGTGACCCGCAAGTCACTCTCCCATGAGGAGTGCTTATCACAAGCTCTACACTTGACACGGTCGAACCACTTGACGCTCTTCGTGTCTCTCTCTACTAGAGTTTCTCTTCGCGATTCTCCCGCGGGGTGAGCACAACACCCCTCACAAATCCTTCTCCGGAGCACCGCACAATCTTCTTTGCGTGCTTCAACAGAGACCACAACCTCCAAGCCGTCTAGGTGTTGGCTAACACCAAGAGTAACAAGAAATCCCCAAACCACAAAGATTTTCTAGTGCCACCAAATGCAATCCTCATATGCACACTCACTAGGCTCTCAATCCCTCACTCAAATTTGCACCAAGCATGAGAGGGAGAGGAAGGGGAGGAGGTGGATCTTCAATCTCTCATCCACACCCACAAAGGGCACTCACTCTCTCTAGAAATCTTGGCACATGGCAATGGAGAGAGAGGAGAGGGAGAGGAAGAACCCTAGAACATCCCCAAACTCAATACATGAGCCAAAGGGGCGAGTTGGGGACGGAGGAGGGGCTGCTGCCCCCTAAATCCCGTCACCCACGCTCCCCGACCGTTGGGGCGTTTGGATCTGAGCTGAACCAGAATTTCTTGGTAGGGTGAAGAAAAATTCTGGTTATTCTCTCTCTCCACAAACACATAGTCCATACTTGCGGCTAGAATTTCTTGGTAGGGACAAGGAAATTTCTGGATAATTACGACTTCAAGACTGAGCACCCTCAGCAAGAAATTTTAGCTCCGTGAACAAGAAATTCTGGCCAAGTTGCACAACAGCCCAAAATCAAGTGCTATCTCTTCCCAATTTCACCAAACTAATTTTAGCACTTGAGATAACTTTTCACAAAGAATTTTCTCGGGCTTTCTCATGCATCTCACCATGTCACTAAGCGCTTATGCATATGCAAAAGAGACTCACACTTAGTGGCACTAGATATCCGTTGCAACTAAAAGATTTCCCTTCTTTATAGTACGGCTATCTATCCTAAACCTGGTCATAAACTTCTCTACACACCTATGACCGGTGAAATGAAATGTCCTAAAGGTTATACCTTTGTCTTGCGCATTCCATTTCATCTCATCCTGTGACCATATTGGTTCATCGATCTTGACCTCACTTGCCCTTCACCTTTGCATCGGTTCATCGGCGCCAAGTCTTTGCTCAAGCCTCCCGACACTCGGTACCAATGGCTTCATAGCCTCCGACTTGCCCTTCACTCTTGCAACCGGTCTATCAAGCCAAGTCTTGTCTTGATCTTCTCCACCTTAGTCACATGACTACATGTCATGTTCCATATGCAATTAAGTTACTTCATCACACTTAGGTGAGTATCACAATATGTTTAAGCCATTTCCACCTCCATGGCATAGGTTGCTCATACAAGTGTACCTGTGGACTAATTCTCTGTAAATCTCACATAAGCATAATTAGTCCACCTAGGTTGTCACTCAATTACCAAAACCAAACAAGGACCTTTCACTCAGATTTGAAACACCCTCGACCTCTTTTTGCTATCACCACATGGTGTACGAGTATGCTAGAATATTATTGATTTGAATGATTTGGGATCTATTTGATTGGTGACTTCAAATTGTCAAACCTAATCTTTGGCAAACTGTGACTGCTATAGAAAGTGTGGCGAGAAAAAACGATACTAAATTTTTGGCAAGCTTTGATATGAAAATAAGTATATATTATATGGGGTAGGATGGTACAAAAGTTTGGTGTGTCATTACTCTGATAGTGAATTAAACAGCTGCCGAGAAAACTATGGCACGACCGTACGACTAACATTTAACGTGACAATTTTTAGTCACTAATTAAACAAATCCTTGATCTTGTACCACAGTTTATCTTGATCATTTGCCACGTAGGAGTACTCGCGGTCGCACGCCTCATCGAACCCTACCTACCGCTTTTCGAGGCAACTAGTAGTCTGGCTGGCGCTAGTAGCAATAGGCAAACAGCAACGTCCTTGTAGCAGCAGCTGACACGCATACATTATTTGTCCCCCACGCGTGCTTTGACCGCCGCCAGCCCGCCACGTCTTGCGTCGCCAGAGTCCAGACTCCAGAGACAGAGAGGGAGCTGCTGCATTCCACTGCCCGGAGCAGCAGAGCACGACGGCGCGATCCCGGTGCCGGGGCGGGTCCCTGGCCGCTTCGGGCTGTCTCACACCGTCACACATGCTCCGATTTGGATCCTTTGTTTATCAGCGAGAGAGGCGCCGGCCGTATCCCGTATCCGTATGTCAGCGGTTTAACCTTGGGATCGGGACTCGGGAGTTGCAGCCGAGCCATTACCAGGCTCGGGCGCCGCCCGCCGCCCGCGGTGAGGCCGTGTGGGACGGGCAGTTGAGCAAGCGTTGCCGACAAAGTCCCGTACGAGGCGATAAGAGGATGGCGACCGCTATTCTTCCTATTTTCAGCGGGGCCGACGTGTCGGCTCACCGGCCTCCCAGTTGATCACGCCACATGCACCATGACAAACAATCACACGCCGAGTCTCGTCAGCCGCCCCGCCCGTGACACGCATGCCGATTGACTTTTGGCATGCGTGTCCTGTTTATCTCCTCCGTGGCTCC
>JADLZL010006658.1:0-37781 GCA_015844335.1 Chrysopogon serrulatus
TCCTGAAATTACTCCAGGCCAAGCACGCTTTTAACTTTGGAGTTCTTTCGAGATGAACTTCCGGAAAAGAAGTTGCAACTTATTGGTATGAGTATCATATTAATCCTATTAAGCCTCGGACAGGGGTGTTACATCCTCACCCCCTTAAGCGATCGGCGTCCTCGTCGATCACCCCTCAAAGCCAGAACCTCCTCTCTTGGCCACGTCCGTGTGTCAGTGCCAGCGCATGTGCCATCTTCAGGTGACCACGACGGATCCACACCAGCCATGCGCACCATGCTCGCAAGAATCGCGACACACGCGCCCCGTGAAACCGCGAGAGTCGGCTTTGATACCATTTGTAACGTCCCGCCTCCTCGAGGCCGGGCCTACTTACATCTGATAGCTTTAATAGGACCAATACTACCCTCACGGACCAACACCCGGTCTTTCCCGCGCACTTTGTCCTCACTCATGCGCACCTGGGAACGAAGTTCCTGTCGGTCACCCATCCCGAAATTACTCCGGGCCAAGCACGCTTAACTTTGGAGTTCTTTCGAGATGAACTTCCGGAAAAGAAGTTGCAACTTATTGGTATGAGTATCATATTAATCCTATTAAGCCCGGGACCGGGTGTTACATTACTTGTCATTAGCAACTAGTCACTCTTGAATTACTAACATTCCTAAACATGAAGTAGGTTGTCATCCCCAATTATATTGCTAGGAAATTAACATAGATTTACATTATACTAATGTGACTAGGCAGATAAAATATATGAATAAAATATGAATGTAAACTAATGGGTTCTACAAGTTTTATGTATAATTATACCGTTGTAGCATTTTACCTAGGGAAGTCTCAGGTTGTCGATTTATAATTATATCTCTGGGAAAGCTATGTAATAAACTATTATTATTATATTGATAAGAAACTATATAGACATGATAAACGATATTACCTAAGTCGTATGCTCTACTTATAACAGGCAGAGGTCACAAGATAAATAAGGATAAATATGGGTGATAGCATAATCATCAAGTATCATAATTAAGGATAATCATCAGAGCATCTTACTAGTCATAATCATAGCTAGCCATTTGATAAACTAGGGAAATAGGTCTATAACTACGCCAATTGAATAACTCTAATTAGTGCAACTACATCTAGTAATCATTGCTAAATCAACCCTAAATCATCATTGCATGTAAAGAGGCATCAACTAATGAGGGTATTAAGACCTAAGTCACCTCCTTCGCGACCGTGCCCATGCTAGTCCTACATATGGGGGGTGGACTACAGAGGAACTAGCGTAGCTGTCACCTACGCAGACTACCACACGTCCCGGCATATCAGGGTGCACTCGCAGATAAACAAGACATCTAGACACCACGTCTACATATCGCCTATCATCTACCCATTGTACATATGGATAAACGCTATACGAGCAATTACATGAATTCAATAAGATCAGAGTAACTAAACTAGACATATAATCAAAGTAGACAATAACTATTGCAATTAAGAACATATGAATCTATTTAGAGTAAAGTCTCCCTAATCTGAATAATGAATACAATAAAGTAATTAAGAACTAGATCTATTACCGAACTCCCGCTCTGCCCGCCGGACGCCGTGGGCTCCAGATCCGATGAAGAACTAGATCTCCTCTACTTCTAATCTAGCTAGCTAATCCTATAAACTAGAAGGCTCTTGATGAACTTGAAGGCTCCTTGATGCTTGACGGCTTGAGGCCTTGATGAATAATAAATCCTCTTCTCCAGGGGGGTCTACCCACATATTTATAGTCCGGTGGGATGCGTGTGCGCCACAGGATCAAACCAACTTAACGTAGGGACGAGATGCATCGGAGAGGCGGTGGAGGAACATTCCGAAGGGGAGTAAACCCTAGCTACGGGGGGCGCCGCCTGGGCCATGGTGGGCAGCCGGCCCCACCCGGCACCTCCGCCCCCGCTTCTTCGGTGTCTTCCGGAGTCTTCCCCGAGTCTTCCCGTGATGTCCTTCGTGGCGGATAAGTTTCGTGGTTATTTTACGTTAGAATCCCTCTTTTTCAGCTTTTTCGAAATCACCCCGAAATCACGTAATATGCAAAACTCATGGAAATTGTCGGATAAATCCCTAGACTAGTGTGTTTTCATGTTATCCTTCGGGTAAAAAGCCCTAGTGAAAGTTGACGCTAACAGGTGTCAACAATACCCCTTAAGTTTTTACCTTTTGCCGGCCCCTTGGCAAACGAACTAAGCCTAGCTAATATTGTATTTGGATCAGGAGTTGCTACAATATCATTATACTTTCCAAGACACATGCTTTCAAACAAAATTTCCCTGGATCAAACAATGTATGCTCTAATCTTTAAACTTACTCTTTTTTTGTAATATGGGGCTTCACAGCTTTTTGCATAAGTCTTGAATCGAAAGATAGAACAATTAAGCTAAGTGCTATGTCTCAAATTCTTTGCAATCCTAACCTTTCGGAGTTTTTGATAAGTTTTCAGAATAAAACTCAAAGCTTAATTGTATGACACCCTCAAATCTCTCAATGTATGTGGTATTTGTGGTTCTCTCTTGAGGCATTAATGTTGTTATGCATCCTATAGCTAAAGGTATATATAGTGGAGCTTATAGGATTGGCATTAACAAGGATAGGCATACTTGCAAAACACGTGTTGTAAAGCCAACTAGTGGATCCATAGAGAATCGAGGCATACAATCAAACCAAGATATGCATGTGTATGGAATATGGCGGATGGGTGCATATGTGTTATTTATAGCTAACTCCTATTTCTATCATTGCTTTTTTTTGGGGAATGACTCTCTTTTTAAAACTTTTCTCAGGAAAGACATGGGCTATCTTTATTATTTCTTTTTTCAGGGGATGCGGGCATCTAGTACCCATTGTTTTAATTCTTTGGGACACTTATCCATCTTTTACTCCCCTTTTCTTTTCTTCCTTCTTTCTTTTTCCTTGCTTTCTTTTCTTTATTTTGCATAGCCACACGTATCCTTTGAATAAATGAATCGAGAGATAAAATCGGGACTTAGAGCATTAAAGACAGAGGTTATCCTATAGGGTGGTTATATTATTTTTGTGTCCTCTCCTAGTGTAGGAGGTGAACATTTTATGATGAACATGTATGGAAGTATGGTGAATGATTGCGATTACTCCTTAAAGTAGGAATAATGCATATGTGGACTGGAGTGTGCAAGTGATTCTTGGTTTTAAAAGCATGACAAGACTCTCATAAGGTATACAACACAGGTTGACTGAACTCAATGCAAAGCAAGCAACTTAAATGTGAAAAGGTTTTCCTATCCTCTAAGATATTAATTTGGCTTTGGTAGGAATTCACATTTGTCATACAAGAGCTCATCATGTAATTTTTTTTTTAGATTTTCAAAATAAAATCTCCAAAACTTAGTAATGCTAGGAACAAGATAAATAGCAGACCAACCTTCATGAATCATATCAATCAATTACCTAGACTCAGCGCAAGCTTATGCCTCCACAATCAATGGTTTAGAATAAATTCTCCAATTAAAACAACAATGCTTAGAACCAAGGAGATTTCAAGTTTGGCAAGTAGGTACTTAGTAAGAATTAAAACAGAGCAACTATTCATCATCTCCAAAGCAATTTTAGTGTTCATCAATTTTAATAGCTCTAGCCTGGACTAATTATACTCTACTAAATATAGAACTAAGTATTTCTTCGGTTTCATTAATTATATATATATTTTTATGGTTTTATATTTAACGTCTAACAAAATACTCTATGACTTTATGGACCTTCATGTGTCCATATATTTTTTGGTATTTTTATGACTATTTATAGTAGACTCAAAAAAATCGCTTAGGTGTAGTCACCTGATAACTAGGGGATGCTCCTCCCCAAGCTTGATGGTTGCAATATCCGGTGTAAATGTCCTTCAGAGTGAATTAGCCAATAGCGAACCCGGTGGTTGCCACTGATAGTCTCTCTCCCTGCTATATTGTTGTTCCTGCATAAATACTCCACAAAAAGAAAACCAAAACTCGAGGCTCGAATTGAATAGTGGGTTAGCGGTCAGCCAAAGAGTAATTGATCACCTTTATGAGTTATCTTTAATGTTGTCTAATCTAAGCAGGATTTCATTTCTTTTTTTTGAAGTTTCTTTTTATGATGCAAACATTAAATATGAATGCTATATTTTTGTTATTTTTATTTTTATGCCACCACAGTGGGTATTCCTTCGAAAATACCGTAGGGTATCCTCATGGGGCTTTATGATGCCATGAATAATGCAATAAATATTTTTGTTATTTTTAATATGTGAACAGATGATTCTACTAAATAAATTGAAATTACTAATGCATTTAATGGGATAACTACCATTCTGACCTTATGGCTAGGGTACGGAATTTAAAGTCTATCGACAGGACTTAGACAGAGGTAAACACTTACTCGGTGGGTTCATCGCCCGAGGTAACCTCGATCAACTCCCCTATCTCGTGGTGATGCATCGCGTGCCTCCTTCCATCTTGCTTGGTCTCTTTTGCTTCTTTCTCTTCTAACTCTTGCTCTTCATCTTTGTTTGCTTTCTCCCACGCTTCTAATCGTGCTAAGATCTCCTCCTTTTCTTCCTTGGCGATCTGGTCCATCCTTTCGCTTCTTCCGCCCGGCTACTCCAAATGAGGTACTTGCTTGTTCTCTTCTTGCTGCGGGAAGCGATCTTCATATTTCACGATCTTGCTAGGAAAGTCTTCCCATCCACGGTGAGGCTGAGCGGCCTGACGGCGTGCTTGGCGTCTTCTCCTCATTGCGTTGTTTCTGGCTTTGCTCATGGTTATTTAATGTTCTAAATTGACGGCGTACCTTTCCAGGTAGGTAGGTTGAAGTGGATTTGTCAGGACCCAATGTAGATGTTGGCGTTAGCGGTGTAGAGGAACGGTCTTCCCAAGAGGATCGGGGAATCATCGTCTCTCTCTGTATGTCAAGGACTAGAAAATCTGCAGTATATATTGTCCTTGAATTCTTACCATGACATCCTTGACTACTCCTTCAGGGGAATCTTAGAGATTGGTCCACCATCATGAATCGAATACATGTTGGGTATAAAGGTAAATCAAACAATTCATCATATACCTGTTTTGACATTACGTTGCAGCCTGATCCGATTGTCGCAGACGGGTGTGAGGGAAGGTGGTGTCTTTGATTGTGCATTCAATGATTGGGACACCTGGATCACCTCTTGATTGGAAATAGTTTGGGTAACTCGTGATCATTTTTACGTGTTGAGAGTAGTGATTAGTTGAGTTGTTTCTTCAGGTGCATGCTTGGCCCTCCTCCATCTTCTATTGTTTCTATTGTTCTTCTTCTTTGGCATTGGTTGCTGTTATTTCTCTTCTTGTTGTTGAAATTACTTCGGGGCTGCAGGAGCTTCGGGACGCGATTCTTGAATGTGAATCTCTCCTTCTTGTCTTTGATAGACGGGGACGATCTTGGTGAACTCCGCATAGATGATGGCTTTTTTTGTTGTGCATGGGGAATGGTCCGCCTAGAATGATGGGTGCCTTCTCATCTACTCCCCTGTCTCCATGACCACGAAGTCAACTGGGGACGTATGATTGCCCTACTCTAATGACAACTTCTTCTAGTACTCCCTCGGGGTAGCAAATGGACTCGATCGCAAGCTACAAGCGCATGTTTGTGTACAATAGGGGATCATTTAGTATTTTCTCATAAATTACCTTGGGCATGATGTTGACACTTGCGCCGAAGTCACAGATAGCCTCTGGAAAGCTGTGGCATCCTATGGAGATAGGAATGACAGGTCTTCCAGGGTCTCCCATCTTCTCTCGGTAGAGAGTGGTCAATCCCTTTGTACACGAGGCTCAATATGATATTGGGTTGCATTGTGAATATCAACAAGGTTAGCAGTTTCTAAATCTTCTGGTTGGCCTGGAATCTTGCCTTTCTCTAGTGGAGGAACAACAGCAGCCTAACCGAGCTAATTGTGATTCTAACATTTTATTAAAGCTATGCCGATTCTTTATGGCGAGAAGCAAAAGTATCCATTCCGCATGTATATTTTCCAAAGTTTTATCATTTGATGTTAGCTTCCTAGTCATTTGATCTAGCGGTTTGGATTGACTAGTAACTAATTCTCTTAAAGGCGGAAGGTTATAATTATTGAAGTTGTTACCTTGGTTGTTACCTTGGTAATTACCTTGTCGAGGTTGTTGATTCCACCCTTGATTTTCTTTGAGGACGATAGTAGGTGTTGTTGTTGATGAAGTTCACGGTCTCTTGCGGTGTAGGGCAGCTAACAGCTGAGTGCCCGTAGTCTCCACATTCTTCACATGTCATATGGGAATCATTGACGTGCATGACTTCCTTCTTCTCTATGTCGAGCTTCTTCATGATGAGATCTAGTTTGGCAGTGACCATGTCGGCTTCCTTGAGATGATGGATTCCTCCTCCCTTCTTACGAGGCTGGGTATGTTCTTCATTGCATGTTGAGTTTGAGGCCATCTTCTCGAGAAGTGCTTTAGCATCAGAGAGCTTTAGTGATAGAAAAGCTCCCCCAGCTGCAGCATCAATAGACTCACGGGTGCTAGAGATAAGTCCGTGATAGAAGGTCTACATTAACAGCCACTCCTCTATCCCATGATGAGGACAGTCTTCAATGTAGTTTTGGAATCTTTCCCATGCTTCAGTGAATGATTCATCATGTTGTTGTTGGAAACTTGAAATCTTCCCACGCAGAGCATTGGTCTTGGCTGTAGGAAAGAATTTCGCTAGGAAAGCAGTCAAGCATAGGTCCCATGTAGTGTGCTTATCTTTGTTGATGTAGAACCACTGCTTGGCTTTCCCCAATAATGAGAACGGGAAAAGACGGAGTAAGATACATCTTTTGGTACTCCTCTGATAGTGAAGGTGCTGCAGATCTCTAGAAAGTGTTGTAAGTGTGCACTTGCATCTTCATGTCCTTTTCCATAGAATTGACTAGCTTGAACCATGGTGATAAGAGCAGGCTTGAGCTCGAATCCATTCTCCCCGGTGTTGTTGACCGGCTGGTCCAAATCCGGATATTTTTTGTTGTTGGGGCAGAGAACTCTCGCAATGACTTCTCGGCCATGTCTTCAAACACAGGAGCTAGGTTTTCACTAACCGATCTTACGCTTGTTCTTCTATTTCTTCTTCAAATTCTTCTTCCGGTGTTGGAGCCGGCTCCCCTCCGAAGAGTTAGCTTGAAACAAACAGAGGGTGTTCTTGATGGTGATTCAAATTTTTCCCTTATTTACGCAAGCCTTTTTTTCTAAGGAGTTTCTCCGGATCGTCAAGAAAGTTCTTTGGAAGAGAAAAACCATTCATTCATCACCCGAATAAGATAAGAAAATGATAACAACGAAGGGTGTACCTGATAGAGTTAGAGATCGATTGGTAATATGACTTTATCCATGTGTATATAGGTTATCAATATGTTCTAAGCTTATTGTGCCTTCCCAAGAACGGCGCAAAAAAATGCTTGTTGGCATTTCTAACGTCACTACTAAAAAGTAGAGATAAATCCTACCCTTAGCAATGACTCCAGAAATGGTCAAGATATAATTACTTGTCATTAGCAACTAGTCACTCTTGAATTACTAACATTCCTAAACATGAAGTAGGTTGTCATCCCCAATTATATTGCTAGGAAATTAACATAGATTTACATTATACTAATGTGACTAGGCAGATAAAATATATGAATAAAATATGAATGTAAACTAATGGGTTACGCAAGCGGACGAGATAATTATACCGTTGTAGCATTTTACCTAGGGAAGTCTCCGGGTTGTCGATTTATAATTATACCTCGGGAAAGTTATGTAATAAACTATTATTATTATATTGATGAGAAACTATATAGACATGATAAACGATATTACCTAAGTCGTATGCTCTACTTATAATAAAGGCGAGAGGTCACAAGATAAATAAGGATAAATATGGGTGATAGCATAATCATCAAGTATCATAATTAAGGATAATCATCAGAGCATCTTACTAGTCATAATCATAGCTAGCCATTTGATAAACTAGGGAAATAGGTCTATAACTACGTCAATTGAATAACTCTAATTAGTGCAACTACATCTAGTAATCATTGCTAAATCAACCCTAAATCATCATTGCATGTAAAGAGGCATCAACTAATGAGGGTATTAAGACCTAAGTCACCTCCTTCACGACCGTGCCCATGCTAGTCCTACATACGGGGGGTGGACTACAGAGGACCTAACGTAGCTGTCACCTACGCAGACTACCACACGTCCCGGTATATCAGGGTGCACTCGCAGATAAACAAGACATCTAGACACCACGTCTACATATCGCCTATCATCTACCCATTGTACATATGGATAAACGCTATACGAGCAATTACATGAATTCAATAAGATCGAAGTAACTAAACTAGACATATAATCAAAGTAGACAATGACTATTGTAATTAAGAACATATGAATCTATTTAGAGTAAAGTCTCTCTAATCTGAATAATGAATATAATAAAGTAATTAAGAACTAGATCTATTACCGAACTCTCGCGCTCCTGCCAGACGCCAGGGGTTCCTCCAGATCCGATGAAGAACTAGATCTCCTCTACTTCTAATCTAGCTAGCTAATCCTATGAACTAGAAGGCTCTTGATGAACTTGAAGGCTCCTTGATGCTTGACGGCTTGAGGCCTTGATGAATAATGAATCCTCTTCTCCAGGGGGGTCTACCCACATATTTATAGTCCGGTGGGATGCGTGTGCGCCGTAGGATCAAATCGACTTAACGTAGGGCCGAGATGCATCAGGAGAGGCGGTGGAGGAACATTCCAGAAGGGGGAGCAAACCCTAGCCAGGGGGGCACCGCCCGGCGCCATGGTAGGGCCGGTCGGCCCCACCTGGCAGCCTCTGGCCCCCTCGCTTCTTCCGGTGTCTTCTGGAGTCTTTCTGAGTCTTCCCGTGATGTCCTTCGTGGCGGATAAGTTTTGTGGTTATTTTGCGTTAGAATCCCTCTATTTCAGCTTTTCTGGAAATCACCCTAGAAATCACAGAATATGCAAAACTCGTAGAAATTGTCAGATAAATCCCTAGACTAGTGTGTTTTCATGTTATCCTTCGGGTAAAAAGCCCTAGTGAAAGTTGACACTAACAGGTGTCAACAAGTATGCAATTAAGTTTATCCCTACCTAAGCTCCACATAAGCCTTAGAAGTAGGTTGAGGAAGAAAGGCAATTTCAAACTCTTTCCTTAGTAAGGAATCATACACCATTGAGCGACTGAGAGTATCATTTGGGGAGTATAAGTGATCTATGCTTTTCTTTGTGAAAACATTAAAAACTTCAAGTTGCTAAGATGAGAATTTGGGATGATAACTTTGTTTCGAGAGCTGTTCCACTTTTTAACCACCGAAGGATATATGTTAGCCAATGCCACAAATCCCACCTGTATAAGGAATGCGTTGGAATAACTTTTTTGCTAGCGACATATCTTGAGATGTTATGATCATGTTTACTTTTATCATCAGACTTTACTCGAGGACGTGCAAAGAGCAAGTGTGGGGGAGCTTGTTGACGGTCCTTAATGTCAATCATAAACCATCAACTATTGCATATAATAACATGAAATGAATCACAAACCATAGTTGTAGGGTTTGATTCTAACAAGTTCCACAAGTTTTGGTGAATCATTGTTTCTACAGGTAAATACCGGAAAAGTTATCAAAGTGAGCCAATATGACAGTATAAAGGTATCTCAAATGATGGATTAGAATGCACCATTGCAACGGGCTCGTCGAAATGATCGAAACGGACATACCATTTGTCTTTTTCGGAGTTCCGGATGAAAACATATTAATTCCACAGCGGGGGCTGCACTAGAAGACTCGTAAGGCGCGAGAAGACACCACGCCGAAGCGGACCACGAGGGGCCCCGGAGCCAGACCGGCCGGTCCGGCCCCGACCGGCGATGCACTACAGTGGCCAAACGCGCCCAGCTTCGGCCCACGTGCTCCACCGTCTTATGGTTTCAATCTCAGCCATCCGCCAAAGTCGGTTTGATCCAAGGGCTCACGTTAATCGCTCGGCTCTATAAAAGCAGCCCCAGACCCTAGGGGGAGGCACTCCCCATGAAACCCTAATTCATATTCTCTGAGGGAGACTCATATGAGAGGGGTCCCTTGAATGGATCAACCTCTCAGGAGTCATTAGAAAATAGGGAGAGAGTAGAGGAGAGAGTAGAAGGTGGAGCTGGCCTGTCGGATCCCCTCAACTTTGTACCTCTACGGAGACGATTCTTCATCGATTCATCTTTAGGTTCTTCTATCGGTAATTCTAAGTCTTCTATTTAATTAAGTTCAGTTCTTACTTTACTTTGCTTACGGGATCTCCGCTCGTATTGAGTGCTCTAGTTAATGTACGTGACTAGAGTAGTAATCGTTAGTGTAGACGTGGTGTCTAAACTAGTGTTTACCTGAGTTTGCGCCTAACTCTTACGGTTAGTTGTGGTAGCCTCTAGAGGTGACAGCTCTATTGGTCTTCGTATTCCACCACGTCAGAATTGGTGTTTCGTAGAGTTTTTGGTAGCCTTCCCCAACTACTTCTTTCTCATCTTTTCGAGAGTTGGAAAGGTACTGTTGCTCCAAAGTAAGTTAAGTATCGTAAGCCTGATCCTTAGTTATCTAGTTGACCTTAGACAACCCCTCTCTACCCACCAAAAATATTTACCTTTTTCATCTTTGGACGTCATTGATTCATTACTAGTACACTTCGCGTTCCTCGTGGAAAATCGATACCTTGGAATACTCATAGGTGAAAGCTACAGCGGTATCCGTACGCTTGCGGATCTTTTCTGTTTGCGTTAAAATATACCAACAGTACCCACCGACCAGGGCGCAGTCAAGGCCGGCCGAGCGCAGGTTGACCCCCTGGCCCGCTGTCAGTGAGAGAGGGTAGGGGAGGGGTGAGTGAAAAATGATTTTATCCATTTTCGAATTTTAGAAAAAGGTGAAAAAGGCTTATTCTTGTTTAATTCATGGTTAATTAATCTGAGCTTAGAAAATTATGAACTAAATTTTTATGTGTTCCTCATGGTGTGTAGTTTCATGTAAAAATATATGTTTGCCATGTTAATTAATTTATCATGTTTAATAATTCCATGTTTTAATTAATAAATGCATAGTATATGATTTTTGTAGGCTATTTTATGTATCCAAAAATTATGAAAATTTAGGAGTAAGCTTTGCATGTTAAAAGTAACCTACACTAAAATTTATGCCCTATTTTGAGTAAGTTTGTTTTTATAATTAATTTCTAATCTTGTTTAATGATTGTAAAAATGGTTAATAAATAACTAATTAATTAATTAGTTTTCTAATTAATTGTTGAGTGTTGTGTAGCTTTGTTTGGAAACCTTGGATCAGCTAATCACCTCTGGTCCAAGGAAAGCTTATGTGTAGTTTAGAAATAGAGTTTGCTCACATGCTTAATAAACAATTAAATTTCTTAAGTAGTGACATGCTTCAATTAGTGTTGATTCCACTTTTGGCATTATTTGAAGACCATGAATCACTTCACACTTGCTGATTCATGGCTTGATTGTGTCATATTAGTAGTGGTTATTACCACATGTGTAGTGTAATCTTAATCATGGCCATCTAAGTAATAATAATTAGTTAACCAATTAATTAACTTGAGTAAGTAAACTCACTTAGTGTTGAGTGCTTTTGGTATTAATTGAAGACCATGCACCATTTTCACCCTAAATGGTTCATGGCTTGATCATGCTTTGCTAATGATGATCATGATTACATGTACAAATAATAATTAATTAGTTAATTAATCAAGGTTAGTGTTTCATTTAAATGTTGATTGCTCTTGAAGATTGGTTGAAGCCCATGGGATGCTTCACTCTAGCTATTCCATGGCAATGACGATATATTCATGCAAGTTTGTCCACATGTTTAGTTATGGACCCTTGATTACAATTTCTCCATAAAGGACAAGTTGTACTCAAGTTAATTATACAAATCAATTTGTTATCCGTCATGTGTGTTACTTATGTTTCTATCTACTTATGATATCCATGGTAATAAGGTAGTCAAGTATGTTTCATGCTAACTTTGACTATTTTTGCTAACATATACGTGGTTCTTGATCCGTGTAATTAGTCTTGCTTAGGTAATCTAGTTTAGCTCAAGTAATAACTTAGTTGTTCTTCTATAGCTTGTGAATCATGTTTTAGTGTCTCACTAAGTGTTTAATAAAATTGGTTAATAATCTTGTTAGTTAACCTTGATCAATTTAGGGTTGTGTGACTTTGGAATTGAGTGATGACCCTAGGTCATTAACCCTAATGACTCTCGGCACTGAGTTATGGTTTGCGTTAATGTAACCTTCGTCGTTGCAGCTTGTCTTGTTAAGTATGCAAGCTCTCACTAGCAAGACCATCACCCTTGTAGTGGAGGCATGCAGATCTTACCAAGTAAGCTCCTGTCGTCGTTAGTTCGAGGGGTGGTATGCAGATCTTCATCACTCTCCCGATAGCAGTCCATCGGGGTGGCTTGATGCAGATCTTTGTTAAGACCCTGTTACCACCACCTCGTAAGGAGTTGTTTACATCGTTTAACGTCAATGCATCTTCGTCGCATGACCATGTTACATTTCATGCATTACATGATCATATGTTACTTTCATGTAGTTGAGGGGTCCAAGAAAGTTGTTGTTGATCTGACCTCCATTGTTGTTGAAGTTGATCCGTTTAGAGGAGTGAGCTCTGACCCTGTTGGTTCCTCGCTAGGGCCTAAGTTCTTTGTCAACCCAGGCAAGCCCCAGATGCATCTAAACCCTTCCTTGATACCTGTTCTGTTTACAAATGCTTAGTGATGCTTAGCCATGCTTACTTAAAGATAGGCTTTCAAAGTAAATATTTTACTTATGATAATGATCGATGGCTCGATGCTATGGGAAAGAGGAATGAAATTGAGACCGGCAGGACATGGATTTGTTTGTGGTGGAAGCCAATTGGGATGCCTAGTCATGCTTGTACCATTGGAGTCGGTTAAGGACCGTCCGCTGTTGGCCCTTGGATTAATTTGTTAGTACTAATCACATGCCCTTGTGGTAAGCTCCGTTGGGCCAATCTATGTCGAGAACAGACAACCGTGCACTGGGAGTGGAGAGATGGCGGGAGTATCGTGTACCCACCCTGCGGGTTAACCGTCTTGGACGGCGTAAGGCGGTGGCGTACTGTGCTCTCGGGTGGCATAGGACCTGGTCTGGGCATAGAGAATCTGAGTGTTGGGTTGATATATAGGGGTTAGAGTCCCACATATGTCGTGTGGTTAGGAATCCCCAGCTGGGTATAAAAGCGGCGAATCGTTGTTGCTTCACGGTAAGGAAGCTTGATCCTCGCCCCATCACCGTAGTAATAATGGAAATGGAATGGAATGATGGCTCATAAATGGTTAAATGTTTGAGAAGTGTTTGCTATACACTAGGATCACCTAGAAAGTAGGAATGATAATTAATGATGATTAAAAGGTTCCAACTAAGCTTTTATGCAAAAGAGTTCTTGATCTTGATAAGCTTTACCTTGATACCTATCAGGTAGCATTTCTGAGTCTTCACCCCTTTTTAATGTCGGGTAAGTCTTGCGGAGTACTTTTATACTCAGGGTTTGTTCTACCCCTGTTGCAGGTGAGCCACATGAGCAAGTGTGCTATGGCCCTTGCTGCATGACGGTTGTTGAAGTATCCGATGAGAAATAGGTTGTTTAGCCTTTGGGCAGGGCACTTTTGTTAGTTGGCTTGTAATATGCTACTTAATGATACTCCACTAGGTTTGTATTAACTTAAACACTAGTTTGTATAAGTTTGAGAAATGACTGATGTAAATTATGGTTATGTAAGTCTTCCGCTACTCTGTTGTATTTTATATAAAACTGTTCTAATACTGCAATGTATCTGCAAGAATGCGATCTTGGTTGTTCGTGGTTTCATCGGGGTTTCACCCGATAGGACGTTTTAAGTTATGTGGTATACAAGCATAGCCGTCGGAAGTCCTTGGGACAATGACAGGTGCTTGCTTGCCATATAATTTAGAAGGTTTTGCCATAGATAGTAGAACTCAAACCCGAGCAAGACCCTGTTGAGGAGGTCTTGATGGCATCTTTGGAGGACATGGCCCAACCAACTCTTGATGATGAACACTTTATTCAAGGAGAGAAAGAGTTGGTAGAGCCTGTCGAGTTAGAGAAAACCGAGGTGCCATCACAACCTTCAGTTGAGCTGAAACCTCTTCCTTCTGGCTTAAAATATATCTTTCTCAACAATAATCGAGAAACTCCAGTTATCATAAGTGACAAGCTTTCTGAAGAGGAAACCCATAAACTTGTCGCTATCCTAGAAAGACATAAACCGGCCATAGGCTACTCACTCCAAGACCTCAAGGGAATTAGTCCTATCCTCTGCACTCATCGTATTCCCATTGATCCTGATTCTTCACCATCGAGGGAACCACAAAGGAGACTTAATAATGCAATGCGAGAAGTTGTTAAGAAAGAGGTCCTTAAACTCTTACACGCTGAGATCATTTATCCCGTACCTCATAGTGAGTGGGTTAGTCCTGTCCAAGTTGTGCCAAAGAAAGGAGGAATGACGGTCGTGAGGAATGAGAAGAATGAGCTCATCCCTCAATGCACTGTCACGAGGTGGCGTATGTGCATTGACTACTGGTAACTTAACAAGGCTACAAAGAAAGACCACTTTCTATTACCCTTCATTGATGAAATGTTAAAACGGCTTGCAAATCACTCTTTCTTTTGTTTCCTTGATAGGTACTCCGGGTATCATCAAATCCTAATCCACCCCGATGACCAAAGTAAGACCACTTTCACATGCCCGTATGGAACTTACGCTTACCGACGAATGTCGTTCGGATTGTGTAATGCTCCAGCTTCCTTCCAATGGTGCAGGATGTCTATTTTCTCTAACATGATCGAGAAAATCATGGAGGTCTTTATGGATGACTTTACCGTGTATGGTAAAACCTTCAATGATTGCCTAGAGAATTTAGACAAGGTCTTACAACGGTGTGAAGAAAAGCACTTAGTCCTAAACTGGGAGAAATACCACTTTATGGTTCAGGAAGAAATTGTACTTGGACACAAGGTGTTCCAATATGAGATAGAAGTGGATAAAGCAAAGATTGAAGTTATTGAACAACTTCCACCTCCCACAAATGTGAAAGGCATTCATAGCTTTCTAGGCCATGCAGGGTTCTATAGGCGTTTCATCAAAGACTTTTCTCAAATCGCTAGACCCTTGACTAGCCTTTTAGCCAAAGATGCACCTTTCGTCTTCAATAGTGAGTGCCTTGAAGCCTTTGAATTTTAAAGAGGGCACTCATCTCGGCTCCAATAATCCAATCATCTGATTAGAGTCTGCCCTTTGAGATCATGTGTGACGCTAGCGACTTTGCGGTTGGTGCTGTCTTAGGCCAAACCAAAGACATGAAACATTATGCCATATCCTATACTAGCAAAACCTTGTCTGGGCCAGAACTCAATTATGCTACCACTGAAAAAGAGTTGTTAGCAGTTGTCTTTGCAATAGACAAGTTTAGATCTTACTTAGTGGGAGTGAAGGTAATAGTTTATATAGACCATGCAGCTCTTAAATACCTCCTCACTAGAAAGATGCTAAGCCTCGGTTAATCCGATGGATTCTTCTACTCCAAGAATTCGATATAGAAATAAGGGATAAGAAAAGAGTAGAAAATTCAGTAGCCGACCACTTGTCTAGGCTTCAGCATAAAGACACATATGAGCTACCTATTAATGATTATCTAAGGGATGACACGCTCCTTGCGGTAACGGGCGATCCTTGGTACGTGAATATTGTCAACTATATGGTTGCAAGTTATGTTCCACCAAGAGGACACAAGAGGAAGCTCCAGTATGAGAGTCGCACCCATTTGTGGGACGATCCATATCTTTACAGGATCTATGTCAATGGATTGCTACGGAGGTATGTCCCGACAATCGAAGGCATGAAAATCATTGAAAGATATTATTCATCACCCTATGGAGGACATTATGGAGTGTTACGAACACATACGAAGATCTAGCAAAGTGGATTCTTCTGGCCAACGATTTATCAAGATACAAAGGAGTTCATCAAAAGATGTGTCAGATGCTAGAAGCATGGAAACATCAACACTCGAGATGCTATGCCACTCACGAACAACCTCCAAGTGGAATTGTTTGATGTTTGAGGAATTGACTTTATAGGACCCTTCCAAAAGTCAGGAGATGCCGAATACATCTTGGTGGCAGTTGACTATGTGTTCAAATGGATAGAAGCATTACCATGTCGAGCTGCTGACTCTAAGCACTCCAAGAAGATGTTCAACGAAGTAATATTTCTATAATTTGGAATACCTAGATTGGTCATAAGTGATGGAGGTCCACATTTCATTGACAAGAGATTCCGACAGTTCTTGATAGAAAATGGAGTCAAGCACAACATTGCAACTCCATACCATCCCCAAACAAGCGGTCAAGCTAAAACATCAAATAAGCAAATCAAGAATATCCTGTAAAAGACCGTGGATGAGATAGGCAAGAAATGGAAATACAAGCTTCCTGATGCACTATGGGCATATCGAACTGCATACATGACACCCATAGGCATGACACCTTATCAGCTTGTATATGGAAAGACTTATCATTTGCCTGTTGAATTAGAATTCAGAGCTCACTGGGCAATCAAGAAATAGAACATGGATCTCCATCTAGCTGGCAAGAATCATCAAATGCAGATATATAAGCTTGAAGAATGGAGAGAGAAGGCTTATCATAACTCTAAGATTTATAAAGAGAGAACAAAAAGATGGCATGACAAGAGAATTAAGCACAAACAGTTCAAGCCTGGGGGACAAGGTCCTACTGTTCAACTCTAGAGTAAAGCTCTTTGGTCATGGAAAACTTCGAAGCAAATGGGAAGGACCATTCAAGATAGTCGAAATATCACCACATGGTGCCATCACAATTCAAGATGACTCAGGTAACATCTTCAAGGTAAATGGCCAATGCTTGAAAGTATTCTTTGAAACCAAAAACTTAGAAGAAATAGACTTGATTGAATTTTTGCAATTTAATAATCCAATCTAAAAAACCAATCTTGCTCTTATTTTCTTCTAGTTTAGGCCAATCCTTTAGTTCAATAGGTTTTGACTCTCTGGTGTTCCACACCAGAAGAGTCCCTATTGTTTTCACCTATTTTTGTCTGTGAGTAAAAGCTATGTATAGTCTCGATAAAATGTGGGGGAAACGTCACACCTCCACCATGAATGGAAGCATTGAAGCACATCATGAATTGGTGAAGGAGTCTGTATATAAACTACAGAAACTTCGGTTTGATCTTTCTTGACTCATTCACATGCTTACCGAAGTTTTGCACTTGTTATGCACTTGTTTAACCCTGCAAATTAAAAAAGAACCAAACCACACTTCGGGTTAAAATTTTAAAAAGTGACATGTTGATAATATATTTGAGATAGAGGCTTGCATAGAGATTATTCCATATATATACTTATGCTTGTGGGAAGATATCTTGATAGGAAAATCATATTGACTAAGTTGTTTATGAGTGTGACATAGTTCGGCTTAGAAGTCTTACCAGTTCTAGTCAAGGTACTTGGAGATTTTATTTTGATAAATATCATAAAACCATAGTATCTCATACTACTCAATGATGATAAATTCCTACCAGAGCCATATATAGGATAGAAGCCTTCTATATTCTTTGCTTGTTGTTGTGTTGAGTTTGGTTAAACTTTGTGATCCTTGTGAGAGATTTATCATACTCCCAAGATCAAGATTCACTTGCGCGCCACACAAATATGCACTACTCCTACACTGGGAGTAGGCGCAAAACATGTCATTCCATTTAGATCCACCCAAAAATGTTTCTCTTCTACATTGGGAGTGAACAATAAAAACATCATCGATAGGTTTTCCATCCACATAATAAATGCTCTAGTCCTTGTTGCTATCTCTCAAAAAGTTTTGTTGCCAAAAGGGTGAGTCATGAGCTATGCAAAAGTATTTTTGAAAAAAAAAAAGAGAAGAAAAAAAGAGAGAGAAAAAGGGGAGTTGAAAACAATGAGTACTTAGATGCTTGCTTCCCTAAAAAAAAAAAAAAAAAGAGAGATGAATAAGATAGCTCATGTTCTCTGGTAAAATCTTCAAGTGTCAAAAGAGAGGTATGTTTTCAAGGAGCATAGTAGAGTTAGGATTCTCCACATACATCATACTTCCACCAAATGTCCACACACATGCACATCTTGATCTAAGAGTATGACATTTCGATCCTAGGATCCAGGTTTTGACTTTACAATATATATATGACATAAGTATACAATCAAGTTTGTCCCTACCAAAGCTCCACATAAGCCTTAGAAGTAGGTTGAAGAAGAAAGGCAATTTCACAGTCTTGCCTTGGTAAAGAACCATACAACATTGAGCGACTGAGAGTATCATTTGAGGAGTATAAGTGATCTATGCCTTTTCTTTTGTGAAAACATTAAAAACTCTAAGTTGTTAAGATGAGAATTTGAGAAGATAACTTTGCTTCGAGAGCTGTTCCACTTTTCAATCAGCGAAGGATATATACTAGCCAATACCATAAATCCCACCTGTATAAGGAATGCTTTGAAGTAACCTTTTTGCTAGCGATATATCTTGAGATGTTATGATCATGTTTCCTTAATGTCAATCATAAACCATCAACTACTGCATATAATAACATGAAATAAATCACAAACCATAGTTGTAGGATTTGATTCTAACAAGTTTCATGAGTTTTGGTGAATTATTGTTTCTACAGGTATATACTTGGAAAAGCTATCAAAATTGATCAATATGACAGTATAAAAGTATCTCAAATGATGGATTAGAATGCACCATTGCGACGGGCTCGTCGAGACAATCGAAACAGACATATCATTTGCCATATTTGGAGTCCCAGACGAAAAGTATCGCACCTACAAGCGGCACTGCATAGGAAAGATCTAGAAGACACCAGAAACCACCCCGCAGAAGGTGGGGCCCACCTGTCACAGGGGGAGACCGGTCAGTCCCACCCCTAGACCGGTCGGTCTGGCATTTTGGCCATTTTGGCCCAGCTTTGGCCCACGGGTTCCACCGCCTTTGAGGAAGAATCTCAGCCGCCCGCCGATGCCGGTTTGATCCAAGGGCTCATGTTAATCACTCGGGTCTATAAAAGCAGCCCCAAACCCCAGGGGGAGGCACTCCCCATGAAACCCTAATTCATATTCTCTAAGGGAGGCTTATCCGAGAGGGGTCCCTTGAATGGATCAACCTCTCAGGAGTTATTAGAAAATAGGGAGAGAGGGGAGGAGAGAGTAGAAGGTGGAGCCTGTAACAGAACCGTCCAAATTATAAGAGCACAAGTATAAAAATAATCACCGAAGTGACTAAATTTTTACACTTGAGCCCATATAATCCCAGTAGTCCACTGAAATCATGAAGGACTTCAAACCAACCAACATATAAGCCAAGATCGTACTTGATTCAACAAAACAAGTCACTTGTTACATTCTTTTCACAAGTAGTTCAATATACATCGAGTGTAAAATAATTATTACAACATAAGTTCAAAAGTAGCGAAAGCAAAGTACTTTGAATTTAATATCAAATACATGCCAGTACCAAGGTCAATTCCAACAAAAGCAATAGAGACAAGAGAGATAAGAAGGATCATGCCCATGATCATACCCCCACCGCTATGGTAGGAGCCATCCAATTCTTGCAAGTAATCATGATACATCACAACCCGCAACAAGTGGGAATAAACCCCGAGTACAAGAATATACTCAGCTAGACCTACCCGTCATAAACCAGAAATAAAGTGACACCAAGGAGTATGCAAGGCTTTATATAAGTGGGGCTAGCTTGACAACATTTTGCATAAAAGCATAAGTGATATAAGAGCAGTATTTTATTATACTAGCCGTAGGTTATTATTAATCAACCTTTCATCTAGATTAGCACCTGTACTAAACAATCACTTGATTATATACAAACATTAATAACCATATCAGGTTTATTCCAGCTATCAATATCATCATCATTATGATCATCATCAACATTAGAACCATCATTATTTAGTGAGTTCTACGATGCCAGGCAAGGTCAAGTTCTCACTATCCGGGAGAGACGGTGATTCGAATCGATTTCAACTGAGCTCAGGGGGTATTCCCAGCACACACACCTAGACAGATCTAGCTAGGGTCGTCTTAGATTACTCTTGGTATAACTCAGGCGCGGGCCTGGTTCTCGCGTCGGTAAAACCGAAAAGTCGGATAGCCAGGATGTTCAAACCATGCTAACCCAAGGACAACGCCAGGATCAGTTAGACATGCTTGCCCTTGGTCTAGTATGCCGCTATCCCGCGAATTGCCCAACCGCCCCCCGTTTTCCCGTCTTGAGTTGAGCTACCGAGCTTCGCGGCCCCTCGGCACACAGGCCGGGCCAACTATGTGTTGGGCTGCGTTCAACATGACCAAGAGTGAAACAACGCGTCCAGTCCTTAACCGACTCAGACAGGGTCCACTGTCCCTGCCCGGTCTTCTTTTAATTTATCACATGGTTCTTTTCCACGATGGCACATGTAGCCAACCGTGACCAGAGAAGTAACACCTTATATCTCGCGGATGACAGGAAATCAACCGACTTCTACCGGTCTAAGCATGGCTAATCATTTATCCCGATTCCTGAACTTAAATAGGATTCAAGGTATAATTTGCTGGACAAGAAGAGGATATATATGCAGGAAGTGTTTCCAACCAACTCCTATAACTTAATGCAATAAACAATATAAAGTACTCAATTGCATTTTATAAAAGGGTGGGAGACTTAGAATGCTCCGGGGCTTGCCTGGAATATGACCCAAAGTCAGTCAAGTTAGTTTGCAGCATCTTCAGGTTTGATTCCAACATCTCATCCTTCACGTAGTTCATCTAACGTACCTAGATGAGATGCACATTGCATATGTATCAATACATTAGAGTGCAATAGACAATACATCATAAACAACAAGCAATACAAGAGCAAGGTTACACTAGATAACATACACACATTAGGGAGCAAGCTAATCATGATCATACCAAACATAAAGATATCCAACATATCAAACATAACACTAATATCACAATCTCCCAGGTATAATACTTAACCATCAATAAAGGCACGAGTCACACATAGCAACACACAAAGCAAACAACTAGAACTAGAATCAACTAATTTCTGGACTGTACATAGCAGCTACAAGATTTAGGTATAACTGGAGTTATACAAATCCAAATGAAATGTAACAAGACAATCTGAAAAGCTTATAAAATTGTCTACAATTTATCTTTAATCATCAAAGCATGATTCATAAGTTTAATAGGTCAAAATTACACATGTACAGGATCAGGTCTAGAAATTTCAGAGAGAAACCATTTCTGAAGCTGAACATTACACAGCCATAACTCACAAGCTATAAAGTCTATAGCTATGAAAATTTAACACAAGCTAGATATGTAGGTTATCTATAACTTTGTTATAGATAAGTTTTACAACAAACATCATTAACAAGGTGCAATCATCAAAATTCTAGAAACTGTCCAGAAAGCATCCAAAAGGAATAAATAGAGTAAATAATATTTCATTCATGTTTCAAACACCAATTTAGGTATAACCAATATTACCAACAGTTGACATATATTAAATAAACACTAGAAAACATAGTGTCCATTCCTAAATAAATTATTTCCATGTCCTTTTCTAATCATTTAGATAACAAGGTGAATTAAAGAACATATATGGAACACATATCAAAAGTGCATAATAAATTCTAACAAAATTACAGTAGCTCACATATACTCTCATTAGTCTACTGTACAAATTTCATAGCATTTTAATAAGTATAGCAACCTCTACAAAAAAAGATAAATTGCTACAGTAATAAACCATGTGAGAGTAAGTACATTCTAAAACTCAATACTTTCAGTAACTACATGGCAATGTTAAGCATCCAGAGGTTACAACAACATTATGCAAAAAGTAAGGAAGCTCATGTCACATTTTTATATATAGGAAACATATTCAATTGAACACATGGACATAGCTAACCTCATGCAAATGCAAGATTTGAAATTTCAGGACAGCAGTAGCTCAGTCACTTCTTTAGACCATAGTTGGAGTTATATAAATCAAAAAGAGATAAACCTAGACTTTCTAGAAAGCTTAGGTAATTGTCTACAACTCTCCTATTATTACCCAAAGCTTATTCACACATTTGAAAGACCAAACCACACCAAGACTCAATTCTGTTCAGACTTAGACAGATTCAGTTACTCTATTTCCTAAGCTCATAACTAGAGATTTAGCCCACCAAAAGTAGTGTTCTTAGACATTCTGAAAAGCTTAACAAAAGTACTACACATATTATACTATTTCCAAGACATGATTCCACAAGTACACAACTCAAACAAACCACACATTCAGATCTGTCCAGAGGACATGCAAATTCTGACATCAAATTTCTAAAATCCATAACTCCTCAACCACCAGACCTATGGTTATAAAATTTTAGGACAAGCAAGATAAAGAAGTTAGCTACAACTTTTGTATTCACCACATCCACAGAAAACACCATTATCACCACATAAATGTCACTACCACCAAAACTGTTCTAACAGCCCAAATCAGCACACAAGCAAAAAGGGGCTTTCATGGGGATGCTTGCTAGGGTTGGGGGAAGCGAAGGAGATGGGTTGGGGCTTGCTCACCATGGTCTTGGGGTGCTCCAACAGTAGTATCTTGGCTAAGGATGCAATGAGGAAGGAGATCGAGGTGGGGCTCCTCCATGGCTAGGGTTTGGAGGAGATGACTTGGGGGCTGTCCTCATCTTCTCCGGTGAGGATGAGGGCATGGGGAAGAGCAGCTCACCGCCCGGCGTCGTCCTCCAGCAGGGGCTGAACGTCCTCCCCCCTTCTTCTCTTCTTCCTCTCCTTCTTCTCTTCTCTTTCCCCTGCTCCTCCCTTTCTCTCTTTGGCCGAAATAAGAGATGGGAGAGGAAGGGGGCTGCCGCACTTGTCGCTAATGGAAGAAGAAGAGGAGCACCAGCAGCTTCCACTCATGGAGGAGGAGAGGCAGGGCAAGAATGGAGAGGAATGGAGGTGGTGCTGCTGTGTTTGTGCTGGTGGAGAGAAGAAGAAGTGGCATGGGGAATGGAGGGGGTGCTGCTGGTTGGTTTATAAAGGAAATAAAGGAATGGATGACTAAAGATGGATTTTCAGCACTAAACTCTGATTTGTGAGCTATTTTTGAGTAAGTTCTACACATTTCCAAGACTTGACCTTTAAATAAAGTTTGTTCCTTATAAAGTTTTCTACAACTTTGATTAAGGTTGCTCAGCCATGCAAAGCCTCTAAGTTGCACATTTTAAACACTCAAACAAATCAGTCCTAGAGAGTCACCTAGGTCAAACCATGACTTAGAAGCTTAATTAGATAAAATGATCCACATAAACATTGTTCCATTAGGTATCCTAAGTATAGTTAAACTATTTGTAAAGTTCAAAAGACAATCATACATGTCATGACATTATATTAGCAAGCACTCATAAGTATGAAATGGCAACTAGATAGCAAAATAAAAAGAAGGGCATAATTACTTGACATGCTTATGCTTATGTGATGATGGAATGATGCTCATGACATATAATGTAAGTAGATTAGTGTAAACTAACACCTGGGGTGTTACAGAGCCGGCCTGTTGGATCCCCTCAACTTTGTACCTCTACGGAGACGATTCTTCATCGATTCATCTTCAGGTTCTTCTGTCGGTAAATCTAAGTCTTCTATTTAATTAAGTTTAGTTCTTACTTTACTTTGCTTACGGGATCTCCGCTCGTATTGAGTGCTCTAGTTAATGTACGTGACTAGAGTAGTAATCGTTAGTGTAGATATGGTGTCTAGACTAGTGTTTACCTAAGTTTGCGCTCAATTCTTACGGTTAGTTGTGGTAGCCTCTAGAGGTGACAGCTCTATTGGTCTTCGTATTGCACCATGTCGGAGTTGGTGTTTCGTAGAGCTTTTGGCAACCTTCTCCAACTACTTTTTTCTCATCTCTTCGAGAGTTGGAAAGGTACTGTTCCTCCAAAGTAAGTTAAGTATAGTAAGCCTGATCCTTAGTTTTCTAGTTGACCTGAGATAACCCCTCTCCACCCACAAGAAACATTTACCTTTTCTATCCTTGGACATTCTTGATTCATTTCTAGTACACTTCACGTTCCTCATGGAAATCGATACCTTGGAATAATTTTAGGTGAAAGATACAGCGGTATCCGTGCGCTTGCGGATCTTTTCTATTTGCGTTAAAATATACCAACAAACATCACCATCACCGACGGAGTTGCCGATGAAGCTCACACAATGAATGATCAGATCTAATCCTAGCCTTCAGCGCGAGACACGATCGCCGCAGCACTAGGCCACTAGCGCAATGACTATACAATACTACTTTAGCATAGATCCTTATTTCTGTATACCAGACGTTTCACCCCCGGCAGCTAGGTCACCACAAAATTAATTTGAAATGGTGTTGAAAATCTTGGGGAGGGTATTTAATTCTAGACTTTGAAAAAAATGACTATACAGTACTGCTATAGCATAGATCCTTATTCTTGTATACTAAATATTTCACCTCCGACAGCTCGTCATTGAAAATTAATTTGAATGGTGTTAAAAATCTTGGGGATGGTATTTAATTCTATATTTTGAAACAAAAAGTAAATTTATGCTGACAATATCATTACAGACAGAGCTGTTGGTGAAGCCCACTCAATGAATGACCGAAGTCTAATCCTACCTTCAGCGCCAAACACGTCGCCGCAAAGCACCGGCGCAATGTATATAGTACTGCATAGATTCTTATTTCTGTATACCAAACGTTTCATCTCTGGCAGCCAGGTTACTGCAAAATTAATTTAAATTGTGTTGAAAATCTTAGATAGAGTATTTAGATTTTAGAAGAAAAAATAATTTTATGATGGAAATACCATTACAGACGGAGCTGCCCGGTGAATCTCACGCAATGAATGGCGAAGGTGTAACCTTCAGCACGCACGGAACACGGTTCCCAGCCTTCAGCACGCACGGAACACGGTCGCCCCAGCAACGTCTATACACTAGTACAGTAGCCAGACGCATCCCTCGTGTACCCTTTTCGTCTTGTTCCTCACCGTCGCCGGAGCGCCCGCCTCCTGACTCCCTTCCCCTGCGAGCGATCGTGAGGGGATCGGGATGGCCTCCCACCATTCCGAGCCCCTCGACCCCGCCGCCGCCCCCTCAGGTGCAACACTTGCCTCTGCTTTCCCCCTTCTCTCTCTTCATCCTCCTGGTGATTTGGCTCTCCCAGTGTCGCTCTGCTCGCGGTGTCAATCGTGGGGGGTCAGGTCGCTGCGATCCTGCTGCCCCGGTGCTCCGTTTCGCTTGAAGTGCCCCCCGATTCGCGCTCATAGTGCTGCGCCAGCGCGGCGCGAGCCCCTGCGTCTGTGCTCGCGGTGCCGCATCGGCGTCCGCTGCTTTTTAGGGTTCTGGGAGTTCGTTTAGTCGTTGTGTACTTGTGCTTTAGCTTCTACCTTGCTGTATTTTGCTGGAGCGTTTTGTGTGTCATGGTTTAATCTTAGGGTTTTAGGTCTCGTTATGTTGGTATGCAGATGCTTTTTTGACTGCGTGGCTAGCCACTTCTTGCGGGTTGCTCTAGGACGAGGTCTTTTTTGGGCGGGATTGCAGGACGACTTCGTGGAGTGAATGCCGATAGTTCCAAGTGAAATATTTGTGTTCTTGAACTGCCAGTAGCTCTGTACTTTGTACGCAAATAATTTGTAGATATCCTGGTGCTTGTGATAATTACCTGTTGAAAGGTGCTTGCTACTTCATCAGTACTTTTTTTACAATTGATAAGGAATTAGTTGTGTAGCTGCATTGTATCAGAAATTCTGGAACAAGAGGTTCTTATGATTCCAATTCCTTGCACCTTATCCATTTACTTAATAGTTTGGCAGTGAAATTGGCTGCATCTAGCTACCTCAGTGTTTTTTTGGTAGATTTGTTGCTTGGTAGGATGGGTTATCTTGCTCAGAACTTGGTACTGCTTTCCTCCATATAATTTCCCCTTGATTTAGGGTTGCTTGTACAGATGTGCACCAATGAACCAATTTTAGTTGCTTTGTTTTAATCACTTGAGTTCTCTTGCAGATAACAACCTAGAATTACCATGCCCTCCCTATCATATCGTTACCAAACCTGGTCAGCTTCCAGTCGAGTTTCTTGAACCCTCAGCTGCACAGAAGTTGGTAATTGGATTTGACTGTGAAGGTGTTGATCTCTGTCGCAATGGTGCTCTCTGTATTATGCAGGTGAGCAAAAGTAACCTTTGCAGGCATGATGTTGTGTTATAGGGTTTTGTTTTCATGATTGTGACATCACAAAACTGTATGCAGCAGCCATGCATTTTTCTTATAACTGGACTAAAACATTACTTCATTATTCTCAGTGGCCTTCATTTTTTCATGATTTGATTCTGCTAGAAATGCTACTTCACATTGAATTCAAGGATCACACATTTACGTGTATTTTTTCATGCACCTCAACTTAATATGCCTGCTGTTTCATCTAACTTTTGTGTATGCTTGTCTTGCTTTTGAGGTTGTCCTAAAGTGTCCATCCCTCTACATCTAAGATCCTGATATGCTATACTTTTTGTCGGTTGTCTTTACATTGCAGCTTGCATTCCCTGATGCTGTTTACCTAGTTGATGCTATTGAGGGTGGAAAAGAACTTATTCAAGCTTGTAAGCCCGCACTTGAGTCTGATCATATCACCAAAGTTATTCATGATTGTAAAAGGGACAGCGAGGTGCCTAATTATGCATTTGAGAACTCTTGGGTTGCTATGTTTTTCTTTTTGTCCTTTTTAGGAGATTGTAAACTTGACTAACTAGTTTAGGCTTTATCACTTTTGCAGGCTTTGTATTTTCAGTTTGGCATCAAACTGCATAATGTGATGGATACGCAGGTAATCACCACATATATATACTTAATCATGTGAAGAATTTCTAGTGATTTTCATAAGTAGGTTAGTTTCACTTTACTATCCTGTATGATAGTGTTATCTTCATTGGCACAAAATTTTAGAACTTAGCATTATCATGAGTTAGGGACCATATACTCTTCATAAGTACTTGTGTGGCGTCCCCCTTTGTAGAGAGTTCTCTGTAGTACTAGGTAGGGTACTGTGGTTATTATTCACAGGAAAGAAAGGCTTAAATTACTATTATTGTGTGCAGATCGCTTATTCTCTGATACAAGAACAGGAGCAGGAAGGGAAAAAGAAGACACCTGATGATTACAATTACATATCTTTTGTCAGCCTTCTTGCTGATAAACGATACTGTGGTATGTACTATACTCCGATTCAAGCTGTATGCCTTTTCATGAATGCTAGCAGACTGTTTTACATATTTTCTAATATAAATTTATTCACTGCAATTTTCACTTTATATGGTGAAACTTAGTCCTGAAGAAACATAAATAAATTTGTGCAGTTTGTGCTTAAGCTTGACCTATGTGCTTATGCTTTATGCCTTTATGTCATCTGCAATGGAATCTATTGGAAGTGTTTGGCCATAATTCTTATCGATGCAATTTAGAAGTCTGGAGGCATGGTGAACTATATGCATGCCTTACTGACACTCAGTGCGTAAGTATGATTAGGACGCTTTCTATTTTTGTTTGCAGATATAAAACAACCAAGATGGTGTTTTTATTTGATTGTTGTATTGTTAAATTAAATTTCAAATATAATAGCAGAATTAAGGCATCATTTGCTTTCAATCCTATGTTAGCTGTATTAAAATCTTGTGTTTGGGGATATACCAAGTACCAACCTGCCAAAGACTGGGACCTTTGACAGAAGTTCGAAGACCATCTTTAGCGCGAGGCGCGTATCAAGGCTTCACACAAATTCCAACAGCTCAGTTAGTCCCACATATTTACATATCATCTATAACTGATAGAACCAAATAGCGGTCCAGCCTTGGTGAACCCCAAAGTCCAAAACCAACAGCCACATAAGAACTGAAAGCCAGAAAACTAGCCCATTGGCCCCTGCAGGAACCACTTGCCTTCTTATGCTGCAATTTCCTATCGTTGACTCTTTTGAATTCTTGTGTGTTGCAACCACTGCTACCATCCCTCTTCACTGTTGTCCAGGCCTTGCTGCTGCAGCCGTCACCGTCAACTATTCGTCAACTTATTAGTCTTCATTATGCTTCCATTGCCTCCTACTTCACTCAGCCTTCTCCCTTTCTCTACATCCTCTTTTTTCTCCGCTCTTTTTCTAGATCTAGATCTATTAGCAGCAGAGTAGCAGCAACAGACAACATAATTTGGTAGATGTAGATTATGCAATGGTAGTGCAATAGTGATCTTTTAGTTATAACTACTCCCTCTGTTTAAAAAATGTTAGTCATTTTAGTAATTTAGTTGTCCTAAGTCAAAAAAATCACTTTGACCAAGTTTTTAGAGAAATATATTAGCATCTACGATACCAAAAAAATTGCACATCAAGACATATTTCATGGTGGATATAATCATGGTTTCAAAGGCAACTTAGCGATCTGGTTACGGTTTATCTCCAGGCACATAGTCATGGTTTCAAAGGCAACTTAGCGATCTGGTTACGGTTTATCTCCAGGCACCCAAGGCGATCTTTTTGTACACCTGGACGCATAGGCACCTTTGAACAGAGGATATAATTAAACTAATTTGATGTTGTAGGTTTTGGTGTATTTTTCTATGAATTTGGTCAAACTTAGAGAAGTTTGACTAAGGACAAAACTAAAATGGCCTTATTTTTTGGAACATAGGGAGTAGTACTATCTCATGGTTGTGGCAAGTCTCGAAGCCGTCACAATAGTCCGTCAGTGCATGGCATGGAGACTTAACCATGTTTTATCATCTTGTGAGTAACCTATGGTTGATCTTGATCTGCTTGTTTCAGCAAAGTGATAGTGCTGATATCTTTGTTGAGCCAACAATTCTTCACTACCTAATTACACAGTTGCATGCGCCCCAGCTAGAAGCCTATTATGATATTAGTTCCAACATTCATATTTTTAACAAAAATGTGCTGTTACCATCAAACATCATATCTGTCAATCCTGCTCTCTGTGCACTGTGTATTCTTGTCTTGGTGTATGATGTGGTGCATTTCCTTCCTCATTATTTTATATTTTTATTGTTTGATTGTCCATATGGTGTGATACTGTGGTACTGCTTTATGTAGGCGTACCATATCCTGAAAAGGAAGAAGTCCAGATCCTTCTAAGGCAGGTCAGCAACCTGCTATTTAGAACATCCTTGTGGATATGAAGTGTTGTGTTTAGTTTCTATGATAATTCCTTTCCATTAGCTGTTCTGTTGTTTTGATAGCATATCTTCCTGAGGAAAGCTGACATAATATTAATTTACGGATTTCAGGACCCTAACTTTTGGACAGTGAGGCCCTTGTCTGATATGATGGTTCGAGCTGCCACAGATGATGTCCGCTTCCTTCTCAATATTCATGAGAAAATGATGGAAAAGTTAAGCAAAGTATCTTTATGGCGTCTGGCAGTTCGCAGTGAGCTGTACTGTAGGTGCTTTTTTGCTTAAACGACAACCAGTTTGCAGATTGGCCACCTCTTCCTCCTGTACCTGGTCAGTGTATATAAGATTTTCTACCCTTCTGTTTGAAATTAAGGAGCTTGCTACATACTAAATACATTTTAGCTTTTGTTTTGAGTCATTCAGCAAAATAGCTATTATAATACGGGTTTACTGCTTGTTGTGTTTAGCTATCTGCATGACAGCAAATAGCTGCAGCAAAGGCAGCAGGCTGCTGGATCAAATCACATTTTTCATGGGTTGGCAAAACTGGTTTTGAACAGCCATAGTTGCCACTGTAAGCCCATAGTTTTATAAAATGGCTTGTAACTTTTGACAGCCTAGTTTGGCCTAGATATAAGCCTCATGATCATGGCACTGATATGTTTACATTGCATCTTTTAGTTCTTTGACAAAGAGTTTCAATTTTATCAATTTGTTGACATTGCAGATCGTTTGTGCTGATTGGTGTTTCATGTTTGTGATAGATGACATTGAAGCTGATGTTTATGTCCCTGAAGTCGATATCCTGTCAGTCTTAGATGTACCTCCTGGGAAAATGGGACGAGTTATTGGCAGAAAGGGGTCAACTATACTGGCTGTGAAAGAATCTTGCAAGTAAACATCTTGAGTCTGATTTCATTAACATCCCATCCTCTATGCTGTTATAGACGTCATTAATCCTCTGTTTTTTCCCTGTGGGCAGTGTTGAAATCCATATTGGTGGTGCTAAGGGCCCTCCAGATAGGGTACGTTTCCCACATCCATGTTTGTCAGAATAATCTATTCACTGGAAAATCATGCTGGGCTTTGCTAAATTGTTGATCCAGCCTTGTTTGAATAACGAATTGGTGGGCTCTGCACAAATATTTATTTTTCCCTTTTGTTTTTGCCTATGGAGAAAATGGTTTTAGTCCCCTTCAATCTTTGTTTTGACTGTCAGTCTGCCTTATCATTGCTGACTTTTCTCCTAGTAATAATTTCTCATATGCCACTTGGTGTATCCTTACTCCTGGATGACTTCATTTCCTATGCCTTCGTCTATGGCATGTAGTCCTGAACCCACATGTCTTAGAAATGTTAATGGCATGTTGGGGATCGAGGTATATTTGTGATCAATGTTGGATGGATGTGTATATATGTCCTTTGGTTGAGGTGCACTATACCACAATAGGCTGACTGGAGAGTATTTGAGGATTCAGATGAAAATTTTCTATCTCATTTGCATGTGATACAAGCCTCTAAATGTCTCGATCATTGCCTTGAATCATTTTCAGCTGTATGCATTCACCAGCCAACAACTGCTTGAAACTAATTGTTGTTATTGTTACTGTAAGATTATGAGATCACACTAGGATGTACTTTCTCCTAACTAATACAAATAGTCGTCCGTTCTCTTTATAGTTAATATAAGCACGAATGGTTGCGCAGCAACTGATCCAAATGAACATATTTCGGCTTTATTACTGATCCTTTTTTTTTCTGTCTGCTAAATGTAGGTTTTCATCATTGGACCGGTGAAGGAGGTCAGGAAAGCTGAGGCCATCTTCAGAGGCCGAATGCTGGAGTTCTAGAGATGTTACCCTTTGTGACCCATGTTTCAACTGTTTTTATCTCTTTTGAACGCAAAAAGGTGAAATATACAAAAGGTGTATGCGGTACCGAGGACGTGGATCCGTTTTACCGTCGGTGAATCATGAAAACAAAATAAAGGATTTCAACTTGGTCTACGTTAGTGTTGTGCGCTGTCTCAACTACTCTGCCATCTAGTTACACTGGCCTGGTTTCGGTAACGCGTCAGGATGCTTAAGCGTGTTTATATTTCTCTCTTAATAAGCCTCCTCCACCTGTGAGCTAAACCTGGTAACGATCGTTGTAATTGCGACGCATTGATTAGATCACCTGGTCCTCCGGCTGCTAAAGGAGGGGTGACCACCAAAAGAAGGAACTGGAGACGGAGCTGCTGTCCTACCACCACCGTTAGGTCAGTTGCGGAAGATTGGCTCGGAGATTTTGCTTTGAATGCGCGATGGCAACGTGAGGGGGGCTAGGAACAAAACTAGCTATAGCCAGGGCATGCTTTGCCTGGATATCACGGCTAAAGGCCATTGAAGGCGGCGGGGGGAGCCCCACCACCCCACGGCCGTCTTGAGAGAGCCGGAGGGGAGGACGCAGAGGCCAAAATTTAGGACTCGGCAACAAACCGGATGCGGATGGACCAGACACCACCAGCACGCAGGATGATGGGTACGTGACGTCCCAGGAGGACCACCTCCTGTTTCACACTTTCACTGTTCCTCGTGCGATAAACATACACCGCTGTCTATCACTTGCTACCAATTTTCGATCGTCAAGTCCTCTCCAACTCTTGTTTTCGCCATCATCACTTTGTTGGTGGATCTTCTCTCATGCCTCGCTCTTAAGCGCCCGTGTTTTATTTCGAGCATCGCACAGGCAGCGTGCGCCGTCACAAGGACACAAGTACTCCGTATCATATTATCAGAGTGTTTGTGGAGACTGAGGAATGGCGACTGCTTCCGGAATATATACATCCACACGATCTCCGGCCTGAAACGGGAAATTTCCGCGCGCGTTGGTACTAGTACTAGGATGAACAAGTCCAACGGGGTTTCATTTTCACAAAATCACAAGGTTCACAACGGCGGGCGAAGCAGAAGCTGCGGCGGAGGCCGGTTAGCCGATCGGGATCCGTCGCCGTCGCCTGGGCCACCCGCCCACGCGCGACGGCGGCGTCCGATCCGACGTGCGATAAGGCGCGACCAAAGCGGACAGACCGCGACGGCCGCGCGTGGCGCCGAGGGCTCACCGAGGCTGGCTGGGCCCCCATCCCTCCTTTCCTTCACGAGGCCCCGAGGCCGGGCGTGGGCCGCCCGCATAACTCGCATACGGCCAATGGACCGACGACGATGGCCGGCCCCGCTGGTGGTCCAAAATCCAAATGCTCGGCGGAGGCCCGCCGCTCTGATTCCAGGCACGCTCTACTCCTCCGTCGGCAGGAAATGGGATGGCTACGTGTTGCCGATTCGGAGCCGTTACGTGTCGCTTCTCCGGGCTTGATGTCTCATTAATTAACTGCCCTGATTAAATGATGATGATGATGCATGCCAATGCAATCCAATGCAATCCTCGGAGCGGCGGAGTCCACCTGGCTGAGATGGAGCACTGCAGCTATTACTGTACTAGCAGGAGTACCAGTACCACCATGCGAGGTGACACTTCCACCTGCATACAGTGGCGGAGGCAGGTATTTGGCAAGCTATGGCAGCTGCCAGCTGCCATACCTAAAGTTTGTATAAAATACTTAATATGTATTATATTTTAGTAAGTATACATAAAATACATACACATCAATACGTTATATAAGCCAGTATGTTGGTTCTTATACACTCCGCCACACCTAAAAACATTTTTCTGCCTCCGCCACTGCCTGCATATGCGCGCATTCAGGAGTTGCAATAACGTACACTGCACATGGTGGGTCATGGTTTCACTCAACGTTTTTAATCGTGGGCTATAAAATTTAGCGGGAGCTTGGCCAAAACGCTATTTCGGCGCTATAGTGCGCTATTTTGACGCTTATCGGCGCTATATTAATACGCTTAAAGCATTGCGGTAGCTGCTTCTAGGCGCTTATAGCGCTTATAGCCGCTTATTTTTTTTGTTGGATTCACTAGTTTATTGATATTGCAGTTTGTCAGTTTGTGCAAAACTCTCATACAAGTATAGAAAAATGCACCCCATGACATCACGAAATAACACACGTGAAAAAATGTGCCTGACAAGCCCATGCGTACTACTAGCTCTAAAAAAGGAGATTAAACTTCTCCGTTCTTCAACTTATCAACGGTTTTAACCGTGTTTTTTCTCTCATAAAAATAAGTTATTTTTTGGTTTACCAGCAAGCTGAACAGAGGTTTGTCTAATCTAATTGTAAATATGATTAAACAACTTATTCCTCACCTCTAAAATATATGCCATTTAGGTATAAGTTAATTCTCAGAAAAACAACATGCATGCATAGTACGTTATTGAAGATTGCATTTTTTGAGAAAATAGTAACTTCGAATGAAATGGAAAATATATTTTCATGATGATGATTTGGTAACATCATGATGTCAATCCTTGTGATTCTTGTTCATTGATAGTTAAAACTAAAAAAAGAAGAGTCATATTACCGAACAAAATCTGACGCGGCTATAGGGACTTGAGTGGATGATAGCCAAATTAAGCCATTGTCTTATATTTGGTTTGCTGCCAAAAAATTTGTTAAAATCTTACATTTAGCTTGCTATATCTATGGCAAAATATTATTGTCAACTGTTGATAACTTTTAGTCGTCAAATCTTTGATATGGTAGATTTTAGAAGCCAATCAATTATGCCCACATTTTTATCCAAACCCCAATATAATGGAATCGAGTACTAGGCAAAAAAAGAGTCCATCTGTCAATTGTCATGAGTTAATTCCTGGACTTTCTGTGCCAATCCGCAATTCCGCATGCGTACCGCCGGGTAGTTGGGGTAAGGGTAGGTGATGACCATGAAGTTGAAACTAAAAACGGTTTTTGTGAAATCAACAAACACTACTACTATATATGTGACTTCTGATCAGATGCAAACTTTCAGTTCCATTGAGGGAAAATGAAGTAAATGTGTTTTCTTTTCTATTATTGTATCCGCTATCCAGGATCGATAAGAAATCTAGCTTGTCTTGAAACTAACGCAAATCATCAGTAATTCTTTGCCAATAATAAATGCTTATATTGTCCGACATCCTCGCCGTGCAAATTGTTATCTATCCACTCCTTATTACCCGCTAGTTAGCTTAGATAGAACACTTCTTTTCAACTTTGGAGGTCTATATGCTGTATAACGGTATCTCTGTTTACAGGAAAAAGCCAAATAGGGGTAAGGATATATGGCATCAAGACATGTTTGTGCTTATCCATCCTGGATATATGGCATCAAGACATGTTTGTGTTTATCTATCCTGACTTTAGAACGGGATGTGACACTTCTCTAGGCCACCTATATAATAATATATCTAACTCTTTATCGCTGAAGGATTCGGCGCCCTCTCAACGCCCGGCGTACTGTTTATGCAGGGCCCACCACCACATTCACGTGGGCCCGCGCCTGAATCCAGTTTTTTTTTTTTTTTTTTTGTCCAGTTTTTTTTTTTTTTGTCATCTTTAAAAAGAGGATATATATTGACGTCCTAAAATCCACCGCATTCGATCTTGGCGTGATAACCTTTGTTAAAAAGTTTTAGACGTATACTATACCGGTGAACTCACCATACCGAAATCCAAATTTCACTAAAACGTGTATGTTGTTGCCGCCACTAACGAGTCCCTATTATGCCACCATATTTAAAAGAGGATATATATTGTCTTAAAAAAGCAAAAGGCTATCCAATGTAAAAAATCACTAACCTACCATTCGATCGTGGATTTCTTAATTTTGCATCGGGCCGTTTCTTAGAGATAACCTTGATTACTTATTATTGGTTTTTACATGCAGATGTGTATACCACACCAAAAAAACACAACTATAGGGCTACGCTTTTATACCTATTACCTTTACAAACGAACGATGAACACCAGTTCACCACAACGCACGCGCTAATTATCAATCTGCGACGCGGCATCACGCTGCGCACCCTCCTAGTATCTCTCAACCCTTTAATAAATTGGAGGCCGGAGAGCGCTCTTGCTACTGTTTGGCGCTATTCATGCAGGCCTGCCTGCGCTGTTTGGCACTATTCACGCGGGTCTGTCACTGTTCATGGGCCCCACATATACCTATTCACCGTTTTTTTTGTCAACTTTGCTTTTTCCCCCTCTGAACCAGCGCAATGGGCGCGCCCATCGTGCTAGTTATTTACTATGTAAGAATATCAGAAGGTACTGGCAGGCAAGCAGGCTCCCCACAAGTGGGACTGCAGAAAAGTATATTAGGTGAACTATAGGGTCCCTGGCAGGTCATGTGCTCTCTAAGCATGCACCTGGTGTATTAGAAAGAATGGCGTGCTTTGCTGCGCCTGTACAGGGAGAGCTGTAATAATCAGTGTTCGAATACATTAATTTGGAGCATTTCGCTATAAAAAAACCAATGAAACACGCAACTTTTGGATGAAATCTGTAGATTATTCAAGCATCAAGGAGTGTCATTTGTTTGGATCCGGAGCTAAAAAGTTTAATTCTTGTCACACAAATGTTGAGATGTTATTTAGAGAAATTGAACATGAGCTAATTACAAACTAATTACATAATTCACCATTAGCACATGTTTAATGTATCATCACATTATCAAATCATAGACTATTTAGGCTCAAAAATTGATCTCATTTTCTATAATTAGTTTATTAATTAGTCTATATTTAATACTCCTAATTAGTATCGAAACATTCTATAGGACAGGAACTAAAATTTAGTTCTTGGAATTATTCAATACTAAATTTAATACTCCTAATAGTATCAATTAACCAAGATGTCGATAACCGAGGCGGGCATCTTAAAGATGTCTACTTCACTTAATGGTTCCAACAAAAAATATTTTATAACTTTTTCATATATGAACTCAGATGAGGACAAATTCATATCAAAATTGTAGCTCTCGACAAAATCTATATTGTAGTTGAAAAGATTTTGAGTTAAAACTATTTAGAGTTCCCAAAATATTATAGCAAGTGTAATAGACTTTGAAATTTGAAAATAAAATTATCAAATGATCTTGGATATTGACATGGTTTACACAAAAATTTATAGTTCTCAATAAAATCTACAACTTTGTAGTTGAAATATTTTTAATTTGAAAATGTTTAGAGTTCCAAATATGTGTTCAAAAGTTATAGATTTGGGTTTAAAATTTAGAATTTCTAAACAATCTCAATGTTCACATAGTTAATACTAAAGCTCTAGTGGCAGACCTGATCTACATGTTTGATATTGACAAGTTTTAATTGAAAATCATCTAGAGTCTCAATATGTGTTTGAAATTCACATGTTTTGAGACTTAATTTCTTTTTAAAATTTTCGTGACTCTCTAATGAAGATACATCCTATGTACCAAAGTTGTAGTACTTTGACAAGATATTAAACTTTGTAGTTAATAGTTTTTCATTTAAGTTTATTTAGTAGCCTAAATATCCAATATAAGATTATAAATCATTGATATAAAAAAAGACAACATATAATTTATAGACTTGAATGAGTATCACGGATTTGAAATGAGTATGCAAGTAGTGGTAGAGGTGCGATAATGTTAAGTAGAAGGTCATGGCTCCACTTGCCTAAATTTTTTGGTTTTTGGGTTTTTTGGAGAACATTAATGGAGGGAGCAAGTTAAGACATCCTCCTTGGTTAAAGGGATTAGTGGAGAAGGCACCTTAAGACACCCGCCAATTTTGGCTTTTTCTAGAGAACATTAATGGAGGGGGACGTTAAGATAATGAGATTAGTGGAGACGGGCACATTAAGATGTCCACCACCGATTGGCTTTTCTAGAGAACATTAATGGAGGGGGCATGTTAAGATGTATGCCTCGGTTAATAGAATTTATGGAACAGGCATGTTAAGACGTCTGCCACCCTTAAAGAATTAACAAAAAGCGGACAACGGTTGGAATTTCTATAGTAGTCATCTCATTGTTGAGGTGTCAAAAAATATAGGGTTTTTCAACATTTTTGCCTCTCTGACCAATCACATAGATCAAGCGGTTCTTTACCACACCTTTGGGGCAATTATAAACTACCTAGGAAGCTCCACTACAGTGATTGGGAACTTCAAAGGGTGACACCTAAGACAATAAGAAGTTCAAGATGATCTCAATCGTTTTTCTCAAACACACTTCTAGCCAGGGATGGAGGCGAATATATGGAAGATATGGGTTACCAAGACTCATTTTTGTGGTTTTGCCATGTTTTTACTCAAACAAAAACATTAGAGATAAACAAAAATAGAGTA
>JADLZL010006659.1:0-12500 GCA_015844335.1 Chrysopogon serrulatus
GACCACGAGGCAACGCCCGCGAGCGCTTTTAGAGCCGACGAGGCACACCCGAGGGTGCTCTCGACAAAGGCAACGTAGCGAATGCAACTTCCCGTGGAACGGTAGCGGCACGCAAGCACTTGTCGCGGCAAAGCAGTAAATGTGTGCCCGCAAGACTGAAGGGACACAGCGCTAGGAGTCGGCCACAAGACGGCGGGGGTCCTCCTAGCAGTCACAGTCCAAGACAACTCATGCGCCAACAGAAGCCGCGACGGTTAAGCCACCCAGCATCCTCCGCTACGCACGGTGAGTCTACTTGCAAGGACGGCAACCGAAGGTCCACAGAGCGAGAGCAACCCAAGCGCATTCAACCGAACCGAACCGAACCGACCGACCTTCCGAAATGTATTGGGAACATAGCGCACTCAACCGAACCGAACCGAACCGAACCGACCTTCCGAAATGTATTGAGAACATGGACTAAGAGCGTGGGTAAAGCTTTGTGTTCCTCGATGTTTGGTCGTGGCCCCCCCCGGCCACCTCCCTCAGCCGGGCAGCCGGCAGCCAGCAGCCTCGCCGGGCAAGCCACCACCGCCACCAGCCGCCAAGGTCGGCGACGCCATGGCACTTGAGCCGGTTGTGTGCCCCCGCCGCCTCTCCCCGCAGCAGCCAGCAGCCCGCAGCAGCCCGCCGAAGCAGGCCACCGAAAAGCCACCAGCCGCCACGAGAGGCCACGTCATGGCCACAACCAGCCTCCCCAGCCAGCCTCAGGCCAGCAGCAGCCCGCCGAAGCAGGCCGCCATTGGCTACCAGCCAGCCAGAGAGGCATCGAGCATAAACCTCTCGCTGGCCTTCCTTTAGGCGGCCAGCCAGCGGCCAGCAGCAGCCTGCCGAAGCAGGCCGCCTTTGGCTACCAGCCGGCCAAGGAGGCCATGAGCTACCACACGACTGGCCTCCGAGGCCAGCCAGCAGCCCGCAGCAGCCCGCCGAAGCAGGCCGCCGAAGGCCACCAGCCAGCCACAGGTGGAGGCATGGTCGTAGCCACACGCGGCCACACCAGCCAGCCAGCGGCCAGCGGCAGCCCGCCGAAGCAGGCCACCGAAGGCTACCGGCCAGCCAAGGAGGCCGTGAGTTCCCAAAACATTAGCCCACGTATGCGGCAACTGAGCATTGGCGTCCGGCCAGCGTTAGCCAGCCATAGCCACCCAGCAGCCGCATGATGGCTAGCCATGAATGGCCGGGGCCAGCCACGGCCAGCCGAAGCTGGCCATGGCTGGCCGCGGCCAGACATGGCTGGCCACCGGGGTGCGAGGGCGGAGAGCGAGTCCTGGAGGAAACACGAGTGATCTCAAGTGGTTCCCCCATTTCTCAGCCAGCCGCAACCCCTCACCCCCTACTATACCGAGGGGCATCCCCTCCCGTAAGTTCTAGCAGTTTGCCTTCACGTAAACATACACGCTTTGAGGACATCAGGAAATCCGTGTGACTTTCAGTTTCCCCGGTGTCTTGCTCAGGGACAGCGGTGCCGCCTCAGGAGTCGCTTATTTTGTCGCTAACTCTCAGCATGGACCTAGGCTTGACTTGGGGGGTGGGGCCCCCGTGGGTGGGTCCCCCTGGCCCCGTGGGCCACCCCGGTGGGGGGCGGGTCCCTGGCCTGCTCGTGGGGCCGTGGGCGTGGCCGCCCGAGGCCCGCTTTTGGCCCGGCCCGAGGCCCGTTTTTGGCCCTGCTTCGCCGTTGCCACCGGTTTCCCGCGCGCCTCCACGTAGAGGGACTTAGCCATTATTTCACCCGCCGGCCGAGGCCCGTTGTGGCCTCCCCGTGGCCCGCAGGCGGAGCCGTTTATGGCGTGAAGGGGACTACTTGGGCACTATGTAGTGACTTGGGGACTTAGCCACTTTGGCGGCGTCCGTAGGTACAAGCGTGGCGCGCTGCCCCCCCCCCCATCCGCACTTGCCATGTAGGTAGGCGGACTTGCTACGCTGCATTGGGACTTAGCCGATTAGGTGAGCCCGCACTTTGCCACACCACTAATCACACTTGCGTGCATCACACTTGCCCGATAACTTGTAGCGTTGGACTTGGCTAGGCTTGGGGACTTACACGCAACCATGCGCCACACTATGTAGTGACTTGGGGACTTAGCCGATTTTTTTGCCACACGACCGGCAGCCCGGTGACTTGGGATGACTTGCAACCATGCATCACACTTGGACTTGGCTAGGACTTCCCACGCCGACCATGCGTCACACTTTCCGCTATGCGGTGACTTGGGGACTTGGCCGATTCTTTTGCCACACAACCATGCATCACACTTGCCCGATGACTTGCAGCGTTGGACCAACCCACGCCTCCGCCACGCAACCATGCGTCACACTTGCCGCTATGCGGTGACTTGGGGACTTAGCCGGTTTTCCCCGGGCGCCGGTGGCCTAGCTGGTTTCCTCGCTGTCTGAGGAGTCACGCGGGCGCGAGCCTGACCCCGGGTGGGGGAGTGGAGGGGGGAGGGACGAACCGCGGCGACGCAGGTCGGATCAGTGGATCGTGGCAGCAAGGCCACTCGCCACTTACAATGCCCCCCCGCCGCTTTTAAGTCGCTCGCAAAGGATTCAGCCCGCCGCCCGCTGGGAAGGGAGCTGAGGCGGCCCGCGGCCGCGGCGCCGGGCCGGCCGGGCGGGCCGAGCCAATGGCACGGGCCCTTGGGGCGCGAACGCCCTAATGTGGGTCGGGCGAGCGGCGGGGGCACAGCGCCGGTTGCTAGCTTGGATTCCGACTTAGAGGCGTTCACCATAATCCCGCACACGGTAGCTTTTCGGCCACCGGCTTTTCAACCAAGCGCGATGACCAATTGTGTGAATCAACGGTTCCTCTCGCACTAGGTTGAATTACTATCGCGGCACGGTCATCAAGAGGGTAAAACTAACCTGCCTCACGACGGTCTAAAACCCAGCTCACGCTCCCTATTGGTGGGTGAACAATCCAACACTTGGTGAATTCTCGCTTCACAATGATAGGAAGAGCCGACATCGAAGGATCAAAAAGCAACGCCGCTATGAACGCTTGGTCGCCACAAGCCGCTTATCCCTCGTGGTAACTTTTCCGACACCTCTAGCTTCAAACTCCGAAGGTCTAAAGGATCGATAGGCCACGCTTTCACGGTTCAGATTGCATCGGAAATCAGAATCAAACGAGCTTTTACCCTTTTGTTCCACACGAGATTTTGCTCGTTGAGCTCATCTTAGGACACCGTTATCTTTTTTTAATGTATGTGCCGCCCCACCCAAACTCCCCACCGACAATGTCTTTCCGCTCGATCGGCCCGACGAGGTCGGGCCTTAGAGCTAAAAAGGAGGGGCGATGCCCCGCTCCAACTCACGGAATAAGTAAAATAACGTTAAAAGTAGTGGTATTTCACTTGCGCCCGAAGGCCCCCACTTATCCTACACCTCTCAAGTCATTTCACAAAGTCGGACTAGAGTCAAGCTCAACAGGTCTTCTTTTCCTCACGATTCCGCCAAGCCCGCTCCCTTTGGTCGTGGTTTCGCTGGATAGTAGACAGGACAAGTGGGAATCTCGTTAATCCATTCATGCGCGCCACTAATTAGATGACGAGGCATTTGGCTACCTTAAGAGAGTCATAGTTACTCCCGCCGCTTACCCGCGCTTGGTTGAATTTCTTCACTTTGACATTCGTGAGCAGCACCGGGCAGAAATCACATTGCGCCAAGATCCGCGAGGACCATCGCAATGCTTTGTTTTAATTAAACAAATGGATTCCCTTGTCCGTACTCAGCCTCGAGTCGGTTGTTCGACGCCCGGGAAGGCCCCCGAGAGGCCGCTCCCGGTCCGTCCCCCCGGCCTGGCACGCTGGGCGCCCGCTTCGCCGAGCGAGCAGCTCGAGCAGTCCGCCGGCACCGACGGGTTCGGGGCCGGGACCCCCGAGCCCAACCCTCGAGCCAATCCTTTTCCCGGTTACGGATCCGCTTTTGCCGACTTCCCTTGCCTACATTGTTCCATTGGCCGAGGTCGTTTCACCTTGGAGACTGATGCGGTTATGAGTACGACCGGGCGTGGACGGTACTCGGTCCTCCGGATTTTCAAGGGCCGGGGGCACACTGACACCGCGCGACGGCGGTGCTCTTCCGACCGCTGACCCTACCTCCGGCTGAACCGATTCCTGTGGTTGGCGTGCCGTTAAGCGTAAAAGATAACTCTTCCCGAGGCCCCCCGCGGCTGCCTCCCGACTTCCTAACGCCGCCGCCAACCGCCACGCCCCGGCTCGGGAAATCTTAACCCGATTCCTTTCGGGATCGCGCTGGATCAAGCTTATCCGCGGGGGTTACCCCTGCCCCTTAGGATCGGCTTACCCATGTGCAAGTGCCGCTCACATGGAACCTTTCTCCTCTTCGGCCTTCAAAGTTCTCATTTGAATATTTGCTACTACCACCAAGATCTGCACCGACGGCCGCCTCCGCCTGTGCTCGCGCTCGGGTTTTTTGGGCGGCCGCCGCCGCCTCCTACTCATCGGGCATGGCGCCGCCCAGATGGCCGGGTGGGTCGCGCTTCAGCGCCATCCATTTTCGGGGCTAGTTGATTCGGCAGTGAGTTGTTACACACTCCTTAGCGGATTTCGACTTCCATGACCACCGGCCCCGCTGTCTTAATCGACCAACACCCTTTGTGGGTTCTAGGTTAGCGCGCAGTTCGGCACCAGAACCCGGCTCCCGGTTCATCCCCAAGACGCCAGCCTCGCTTACCAAAAATGGCCCACTTGAGCTCCCGATTCCGTGGCGCTGCTCACCGGAGCAGCCGCGCCCGGCCCTACCTATTTAAAGTTTGAGAATAGGTCGAGGGCGTTGCGCCCGATGCCTCTAATCATTGGCTTTACCCGATAGAACTCGTGAATGGGCTCCAGCCTATCCCGAGGGAAACTTCTGAGGGAACCAGCTACTAGATGGTTCGATTAGTCTTTCGCCCCTATACCCAAGTCGATTTAACGATTTGCACGCCAAGATCGCTCGAGCCTCCACCGAGTTTCTCCGGCTTCGCCCCCGCCGCATAGTTCACCATCTTCGGTCCCGACAGCGTGCTCCAACTCGAACCCTTCACGTAAGATCGGGGGTCGGCCAGCGGTGCGGCCCGTGAAGGCCTCCCGCCGTCCGCCTTCCTTGCGCATCCCAGGTTTCAGAACCCGCCGACTCGCACGCATGTCGACTCCTTGGTCCGTGTTTCAAGACGGGTCGGATGGGGAGCTCGCAGGCCGCTGCAGCGCAGCGCTCGAGGGGCGCTTTGGGGCGGCGCGGATACCGGCCGTGCCGACGACGGCTGCCGGGGCACCTAGGGGCTCCCGGGCTTAGCGCCGCCGGGCGCGGCCGACAACAGTCCACGCCCCGAGCCGATCGGGCGGACCAGCAGGAGCCGCTCCGCATACGACCGGGGGCGCATCGCCAGCCCCATCCGCTCCCCTCCCGGCAATTTCAAGCACTCTTTGACTCTCTTTTCAAAGTCCTTTTCATCTTTCCTCGCGGTACTTGTTCGCTATCGGTCTCTCGCCTCGTATTTAGCCTTGACGGAGTTTACCGCCCGATTTGGGCTGCATTCCCAAACAACCCGACTCGTTGACGGCGCCCGTGGTGCGACAGGTCCGGGCCGGACGGGGCTCACCCTCCCAGCGCCCCTTTCCAGTGGAACTTGGGCCCGGTCCGTCGCCGAGGACGCCTCCAGACTACAATTCGAGTGGGCGGCCACCCGATTCTCAAGCCGGGCTGGTCCCGGTTCGCTCGCCGCTACTAGGGGAATCCTTGTAAGTTTCTTTTCTCCTCCGCTTATTTATATGCTTAAACTCAGCGGGTAGTCCCGACCGACTGGGTCGCGGGGTCCGAGCGGGCGCGGCGCCGCGGTGCTAGATGGGTCCTCGCGGGCCGATACGCCGGCACAAGGCCGGGCGCCGCACCGAGAACAACTTAGTGTCGCCCACCACGTGCCGTGCCCGACACGATTCGCCGGCAGCCCCAATCTCGGCCCACCGCCCGCGGGCACGGGGAGCCAAACACCACATCCCTCCCCACGGGGTGGGTTGGGAGTGTCTTTTGGCGTGACGCCTGTAGACGTGCCCTCGGCCGAAGGCCTCGGGCGCAACTTATGCTCAAAAACTCGATGGTTCGCGGGATTCTCGCAATTCACACCAGGTATCGCATTTTGCTACGTTCTTCATCGATGCGAGAGCCGAGATATCCGCTGCCGAGAGTCGTGTGGATTAAAATATCATCGCCGCTTAGGGGGAGCCGAAGGCGAGCCGACCGCCCGCCCAGCGAGGCAATACAGTGTTCCTTGACGCCTAAGGCGCAGGGGTTCATATGCCCCTCCGCCCGGCTCGGGGCCTTGGTCGGGCCGAGGCCCGGCGGCACGAGAGACTCGCTCTCATCGGGGTCTGTTTTGTTTAAGGGTCACGACAATGATCCTTCCGCAGGTTCACCTACGGAAACCTTGTTACGACTTCTCCTTCCTCTAAATGATAAGGTTCAATGGACTTCTCGCGACGCGGGGGCGGCGAACCGCCTCCGCCGCCGCGATCCGAACACTTCACCCGACCATTCAATCGGTAGGAGCGACGGGCGGTGTGTACAAAGGGCGTGGACGTAGTCAACGCGAGCCGATGACTCGCGCTTACTAGGCATTCCTCGTTGAAGACCAACAATTGCAATGATCTATCCCCATCACGATGAAATTTCCCAAGATTACCCGGCCCCTGCCGGCCAAGGCTATATACTCGTTGAATACATCGCTGTAGCGCTGCGGCGGCCCGTAACATCTAAGGGCATCACTGCACTGCTATTGCCTCAAACTTCCGTGGCCTAAACGGCCATAGTCCCTCTAAGAAGCTAGTCATGCGGAGGGATGGCTCCGCATAGCTAGTTAGCAGTGCCGAGGTCTCGCTCGCTAACGGAATTAACTGCACAAATCGCCTCCACCAACTAAGAACGGCCATGCACCACCACCCATAGAATCAAGAAAGAGCTCTCGGCCCGTCAATCCTTGCTATGTCCGGACCTCGTAAGTTTCCCCCGTGTTGAGTCAATTAAGCCGTTGTGCTCCACGCCCGGTGGTGCCCTTCCGTCAATTCCTTTAAGTTTCAGCTTTGCGACCATACCCCCCGAACCCAAAGACTTTGATTTCTCATAAGGTGCCGGCGGAGTCCTATAAGCAACATCCGCCGATCCCCCGGTCGGCATCGCTTATGGTTGAGACTAGGACGGTATCCGATCGCCTTCGAGCCCCCAACTTTCGCTCTTGATTAATGAAAACATCCTTGGCAAATGCTTTCGCAGCTTGTTCGCCTTTCATAAATCCAAGAATTTCACCTCCGACTATGAAATACTTAATGCCCCCGATCGTCCCTATTAATCATTACTCCGATCCCGAAGGCCAACACAATAGGACCGAATCCTATGATGTTATCCCATGCTAATGTATCCAGAGCGATGGCTTGCTTTGAGCACTCTAATTTCTTCAAAGTAACAAAGGGCCGGAGGCACGACCCCGCCAATTAAGGCCAGGAGCGCATCGCCGCGTAAGGGTCGAGTAGGTCGGTTCTCGCCGTGAGGCGGACCGGCCGACCCGCCCAAGGTCCAACTACGAGCTTTTTAACCGCAACAACTTAAATATACGCTATTGAGCTGGAATTACCGCGGGCCGCCGGGCACCGACTTGCCCTCCAATGGATCCTCGTTAAGGGATTTAGATTGTACTCATTCAATTACTGCACACTAACGCGCCCGGTATTGTTATTTATTGTCACTACCTCCCCCCGTGTCGATTGGGTAATTTGCGCGCCCGCTGCCTTCCTTGATGTGGTAGCCGCTCGTGCTCCCTCTCCGAATCGAACCCTAATTCCTCCGTCACCCGTCACCACCATGGTAGGCCCCTATCCTACCATCGAAAGTTGATAGGGCAGAAATTTGAATGATGCGCCGCCGGCACGAGGGCCGCGGCGATCCGTCAAGTTATCATGAATCATCGGATCAGCGAGCGAGCCCGCGCAGCCTTTTATCTAATAAATGCGCCCCTCCCGAAGTCGGGGTTTGTTGCACGATTAGCTCTAGAATTACTACGGTTATCCGAGTAGCACGTACTCATCAAACAAACTATAATCGATTTAATGAGCCATTCGCAGTTTCACAGCTCGAATTAGTTCATACTTGCACATGCATGGCTTAATCTTTGAGACAAGCATATGACTACCGGCAGGATCAACTGTAGCACGCCCTCATCGACAAGCTAGCGCCGGCATCCGCACGGGCATCACCGGGCTAGCTGTCGTTGTTTCAAAACGACTCAATCTTAGGCACGGGTGGCAAAGCCACCACCCGCCTTCACCGTCAGCCACATCCGAGACCAAAAGCGCAAGCGAGGTGTCCTTGGTGGTACCGCTCTTAGCGAACGAGACCACGAGGCAACGCCGCGAGCGCTTTTAGAGCCGACGAGGCACACCCGAGGGTGCTCTCGACAAAGGCAACGTAGCGAATGCAACTTCCCGTGGAACGGGTAGCGGCACGCAAGCACTTGTCGCGGCAAAGCAGCAACAGGTGCCCGCAAGACTGAAGGGACACAGCGCTAGGAGTCGGCCGCAAGATCGGCGGGGGTCCTCCTAGCAGTCACAGTCCAAGACAACTCATGCGCCAACAGAGCCGCGACGGTTAAGCCACCCAGCATCCCTCCGCGCTACGCACGGTGAGTCTACTTGCAAGGACGGCAACCGAAGGTCCCAGAGAGCGAGAGCAACCCAAGCGCACTCAACCGAACCGAACCGAACCGACCGACCTTCCGAAATGTATTGGGAACATAGCGCACTCAACCGAACCGAACCGAACCGAACCGACCTTCCGAAATGTATTGAGAACATGGACTAAGAGCGTGGGTAAAGCTTGCAGGTTCCTCAGATGTTTGGTCGTGGCCCCCCGGCCACCTCCCTCAGCAGCCGGCAGCCCGCAGCAGCCGGGCCGGGCAAGCCACCACCGCCACCAGCCGCCAAGGTCGGGCGACGCCATGGCACTTGAGCCGGTTGTGTGCCCCCCCCGCCGCCTCCCCCGCAGCAGCCAGCAGCCCGCAGCAGCCCGCCGAAGCAGGCCACCGAAAGCCACCAGCCGCCACGAGAGGCCACGTCATGGCCACAACCAGCCTCCCCAGCCAGCCTGCGGCCAGCAGCAGCCCGCCGAAGCAGGCCGCCATTGGCTACCAGCCAGCCAGAGAGGCATCGAGCATAAACCTCTCGCTGGCCTCCTTTAGGCGGCCAGCCAGCGGCCAGCAGCAGCCTGCCGAAGCAGGCCGCCTTTGGCTACCAGCCGGCCAAGGAGGCCATGAGCTACCACACGACTGGCCTCCGAGGCCAGCCAGCAGCCCGCAGCAGCCCGCCGAAGCAGGCCGCCGAAGGCCACCAGCCAGCCACAGGTGGAGGCATGGTCGTAGCCACACGCGGCCACACCAGCCAGCCAGCGGCCAGCGGCAGCCCGCCGAAGCAGGCCACCGAAGGCTACCGGCCAGCCAAGGAGGCCGTGAGTTCCCAAAACATTAGCCCACGTATGCGGCAACTGAGCATTGGCGTCCGGCCAGCGTTAGCCAGCCATAGCCACCCAGCAGCCGCATGATGGCTAGCCATGATGGGCCGGGGCCAGCCACGGCCAGCCGAAGCTGGCCATGGCTGGCCGCGGCCAGACATGGCTGGCCACCGGGGGTGCGAGGCGCGGAGAGCGAGTCCTGGAGGAAACACGAGTGATCTCTAGTGGTTCCCCATTTCTCAGCCAGCCGCAACCCCTCACCCCCCTACTATACCGAGGGGCATCCCCCCCTCCCAGAAGTTCTAGCAGTTTGCCTTCACGTAAACATACACGTTTTGGAGGACATCAGAAATCCGTGTGACTTTCAGTTTCCCCGGTGTCTTGCTCGGGGACAGCGGTGCCGCCTCGTGAGTCGCTTATTTTGTCGCTAACTCTCAGCATGGACCTAGGCTTGACTTGGGGGGTGGGGCCCCCGTGGGTGGGTCCCCTGGGGCCCCGTGGGCCACCTGGGGGGGGGCGGGTCCCGCGGGCCTGCTCGCGGGGTCCCGTCAGGGCCCGTGGCCCGCCCGAGGCCCTTTTGGGCCCGCCCGGCCCGCTTTTTGGCCCGCTCGCCGCTGCCACCGGTTTCCCCGCCGCGCCTCCACGTAGAGGGACTTAGCCATTATTTCACTCCGCCGGCCGAGGCCCGTTGTGGCCTCCCGTGGCCCGTGCGGAGCCGTTTATGGCGTGAAGGGGACTACTTGGGCACTATGTAGTGACTTGGGGACTTAGCCACTTTGGCGGCGTCCGTAGGTACAAGCGTGGCGCGCTGCCCCTCCCCATCCGCACTTGCCATGTAGGTAGGCGGACTTGCTACGCTGCATTGGGACTTAGCCGATTAGGTGAGCCCGCACTTTGCCACACGACCGTGCATCACACTTGCCCGATAACTTGTGCGTTGGACTTTGGCCACACTATGTAGTGACTATGTAGTGACTTGGGGACTTAGCCACGCAACCATGCGTCACACTATGTAGTGACTTGGGGACTTAGCCGATTCTTTGCCACACGACCGGGCAGCCCGATGACTTGCAGCGTGGGACTTGCCCACGCTCCGCCACGCGACCATGCGTCACACTTTCCGCTATGCGGTGACTTGGGGACTTGGCCGATTCTTTGCCACACAACCATGCATCACACTTGCCCGATGACTTGCAGCGTTGGACTTGGACCAACCCACGCCCGCCACGCAACCATGGGGACTTGGCCACACTTGCCGCAACCATGCGGTGACTTGGGGACTTAGCCGGTTTTGCCCACGGGCGCCTTGCCGTGGCCTAGCCGGGTTTCCGGGCGCCGTGGCCTAGGAGGAGTCACGCTGGGCGCGAGCCCTGACCCCGGGTGGGGGAGTGGAGGGGGGAGGGACGAACCGCGGCGACGCAGGCTGGATCTCGTGGATCGTGGCAGCAAGGCCACTCGCCACTTACAATGCCCCGTCGCGCTTTTAAGTCGCTCCGCAAAGGATTCAGCCCGCCGCCCGCTGGGAAGGGAGCTGAGGCGGCTCGGGCCGCGGGCGCTGGCCGGCCGGGCGGGCCGAGCCAATGGCACGGGCCCTTGGGGCGCGAACGCCCTAATGTGGGTCGGGCGAGCGGGGGGCACAGCGCCGGTTGCTAGCTTGGATTCCGACTTAGAGGCGTTCAACCATAATCCGCACGGTAGTAGCTTTCGCGCCATCGGCTTTTCAACCAAGCGATGATGACCAATTGTGTGAATCAACGGTTCCTCTCGCACTAGGTTGAATTACTATCGCGGCACGGTCATCGTAGGGTAAAACTAACCTGCCTCACGACGGTCTAAACCCAGCTCACGCTCCCTATTGGTGGGTGAACAATCCAACACTTGGTGAATTCTCGCTTCACAATGATAGGAAGAGCCGACATCGAAGGATCAAAAAAAAGCAACGCCGCTATGAACGCTGGTCGCCACAAGCCGCTTATCCCCGTGGTAACTTTTTCTCGACACCTCTAGCTTCAAACTCCGAAGGTCTAAAGGATCGATAGGCCACGCTTTCACGGTTCAGATTCGCATCGGAAATCAGAATCAAACGAGCTTTTACCCTTTTGTTCCACACGAGATTTTGCTCGTTGAGCTCATCTTAGGACACCTGCGTTATCTTTTAACAGATGTGCCGCCCCAGCCCAAACTCCCCACCGACAATGTCTTTCCGCTCGATCGGCCCGACGAGGTCGGGCCTTAGAGCTAAAAAAAGGAGGGGCGATGCCCCGCTTCCAACTCACGGAATAAGTAAAATAACGTTAAAAGTAGTGGTATTTCACTTGCGCCCGAAGGCTCCCACTTATCCTACACCTCTCAAGTCATTTCACAAAGTCGGACTAGAGTCAAGCTCAACAGGTCTTTTTCCCCTCACGATTCCGCCAAGCCCGCTCCCTTTGGTCGTGGTTTCGCTGGATAGTAGACAGGACAAGTGGGAATCTCGTTAATCCATTCATGCGCCACCACTAATTAGATGACGAGGCATTTGGCTACCTTAAGAGAGTCATAGTTACTCCCGCCGCTTACCCGCGCTTGGTTGAATTTCTTCACTTTGACATTCGAGCACCGGGCGTAAATCACATTGCGCCAAGATCCGCGAGGACCATCGCAATGCTTTGTTTTAATTAAACAAATGGATTCCCCTTGTCCGTACTCAGCGCTCGAGTCGGTTGTTCGACGCCCGGGAAGGCCCCCTGAGAGGCCGTTTCCCGGTCCGTCCCCCGGCCGGCACGCTGGCGGCCCGCCCGCCGCGCGAGCAGCTCGAGCAGTCCGCCGGCAGCCGACGGGTTCGGGGCCGGGACCCCGAGCCCAACCCTCGAGCCAATCCTTTTTCCCCGGTTACGGATCCGCTTTTGCCGACTTCCCTTGCCTACATTGTTCCATTGGCCGAGGTCGTTCACCTTGGAGACCTGATGCGGTTATGAGTACGACCGGGC
>JADLZL010006659.1:25000-27500 GCA_015844335.1 Chrysopogon serrulatus
GCACGTACTCATCAAACAAACTATAATCGATTTAATGAGCCATTCGCAGTTTCACAGTTCGAATTAGTTCATACTTGCACATGCATGGCTTAATCTTTGAGACAAGCATATGACTACCGGCAGGATCAACCTGTAGCACGCCCTCATCGACAAGCTAGCGCCGGCATCCGCACGGGCATCACCGGGCTAGCTGTCGTTGTTTCCAAACGGACTCAATCTTAGGCACGGGTGGCAAAGCCACCACCGCCTTCACCGTCAGCCCACATCCGAGACCAAAAGCGCAAGCGAGGTGTCCTTGGTGGTACCGCTCTTAGCGAACGAGACCACGAGGCAACGCCCGCGAGCGCTTTTAGAGCCGACGAGGCACACCCGAGGGTGCTCTCGACGAAGGCAACGTAGCGAATGCAACTTCCCGTGGAACGGGTAGCGGCACGCAAGCACTTGTCGTCGCGGCAGCAGCAAACAGGTGTGCCCGCAAGACCGAAGGGACACAGCGCTTAGGAGTCGGCCACAAGATCGGCGGGGGTCCTCCTAGCAGTCACAGTCCAAGACAACTCATGCGCCAACAGAGCCGCGACGGTTAAGCCACCCAGCATCCTCCGCGCCACGCACGGTGAGTCTACTTGCAAGGACGGCAACCGAAGGTCCACAGAGCGAGAGCAACCCAAGCGCACTCAACCGAACCGAACCGAACCGACCGACCTTCCGAAATGTATTGGGAACATAGCGCACTCAACCGAACCGAACCGAACCGAACCGACCTTCCGAAATGTATTGAGAACATGGACTAAGAGCGTGGGTAAAGCTTGCAGGTTCCTCGTATGTTTGGTCGTGGCCCCCCGGCCACCTCCTCCGCCAGCAGCCGGCAGCCCGCAGCAGCAGCCGGCCGGGCAAGCCACCACCGCCACCAGCCGCCAAGGTCGGCGACGCCATGGCACTTGAGCCGGTTGTGTGCCCCCCGCCGCCTCCTCCCGCAGCAGCCAGCAGCCCGCAGCAGCCCGCCGAAGCAGGCCACCGAAAGCCACCAGCCGCCACGAGAGGCCACGTCATGGCCACAACCAGCCCCCCCCAGCCAGCCTGCGGCCAGCAGCAGCCCGCCGAAGCAGGCCGCCATTGGCTACCAGCCAGCCAGAGAGGCATCGAGCATAAACCCCTCGCTGGCCTCCTTTAGGCGGCCAGCCAGCGGCCAGCAGCAGCCTGCCGAAGCAGGCCGCCTTTGGCTACCAGCCGGCCAAGGAGGCCATGAGCTACCACACGACTGGCCTCCGAGGCCAGCCAGCAGCCCGCAGCAGCCCGCCGAAGCAGGCCGCCGAAGGCCACCAGCCAGCCACAGGTGGAGGCATGGTCGTAGCCACACGCGGCCACACCAGCCAGCCAGCGGCCAGCGGCAGCCCGCCGAAGCAGGCCACCGAAGGCTACCGGCCAGCCAAGGAGGCCGTGAGTTCCCAAAACATTAGCCCAACGTATGCGGCAACTGAGCATTGGCGTCCGGCCAGCGTTAGCCAGCCATAGCCACCCAGCAGCCGCATGATGGCTAGCCATGGGGGGGCCAGCCACGGCCAGCCGAAGCTGGCCATGGCTGGCCGCGGCCAGACATGGCTGGCCACCGGGGTGCGAGGCGCGGAGAGCGAGTCCTGGAGGAAACACGAGTGATCTCAAGTGGTTCCCCATTTCTCAGCCAGCCGCAACCCCTCACCCCCCTACTATACCGAGGGGCATCCCCCCCCCTCCCGAAGTTCTAGCAGTTTGCCTTCACGTAAACATACACGTTTTGGAGGACATCAGGAAATCCGTGTGACTTTCAGTTTCCCCGGTGTCTTGCTCGTGGACAGCGGTGCCGCCTCAGAGTCGCTTATTTTGTCGCTAACTCTCAGCATGGACCTAGGCTTGACTTGGGGGGGTGGGGCCCCCGTGGGTGGGTCCCCCTGGGCCCCGTGGGCCACCCCGGTGGGGGCGGGTCCGCTGCCCGCTCGCGGGCCTGTCGTGGGCCGCGTGGGCCCGCCCGAGGCCCGCTTTTTTTTGGCCCGAGGCCCGCTTTTGGCCCGCTTCGCCGCTGCCACCGGTTTCCCGCCGCGCCTCCACGTAGAGGGACTTAGCCATTATTTCACCCGCCGGTCGAGGCCCGTTGTGGCCTCCCGTGGCCCGTGCGGAGCCGTTTATGGCGTGAAGGGGACTACTTGGGCACTATGTAGTGACTTGGGGACTTAGCCACTTTGGCGGCGTCCGTAGGTACAAGCGTGGCGCGCTGCCCCTCCCCATCCGCACTTGCCATGTAGGTAGGCGGACTTGCTACGCTGCATTGGGACTTAGCCGATTAGGTGAGCCCGCACTTTGCCACACGACCGTGCATCACACTTGCCCGATAACTTGTAGCGTTGGACTTGGCTAGGCTGTAGTGACTATGTAGTGACTTGGGGAACCATGCGTCACACTATGTAGTGACTTGGGGACTTAGCCGATTCTTTGCCACACGACCGGGCAGCCCGATGACTTGCAGCGT
>JADLZL010006659.1:40000-96698 GCA_015844335.1 Chrysopogon serrulatus
TTCTCGCAATTCACACAGTGTATCGCATTTTGCTACTACGTTCTTCATCGATGCGAGAGCCGAGATATCCGTTGCCGAGTCGTGTGGATTAAAATATCATCGCCGCTAGGGGAGCCGAAGGCGAGCCGACCGCCCGCCCAGCGAGGCAATACAGTGTTCCTTGACGCCTAAGGCGCCAGGGGTTTCATTGCGGCCCCTCCGCCCGGCTCGGGGGCCTTGGCCGGGCCGAGGCCCGGCGGCACGAGAGACTCGCTCGGGGTCTGTTTTGTTTAAGGGTCACGACAATGATCCTTCCGCAGTTCACCTACGGAAACCTTGTTACGACTTCTCCTTCCTCTAAATGATAAGGTTCAATGGACTTCTCGCGACGTCGGGGGCGGCGAACCGCCTCCGTCGCCGCGATCCGAACACTTCACCGGACCATTCAATCGGTAGGAGCGACGGGCGGTGTGTACAAAGGGCAGGGACGTAGTCAACGCGAGCCGATGACTCGCGCTTACTAGGCATTCCTCGTTGAAGACCAACAATTGCAATGATCTATCCCCATCACGATGAAATTTCCCAAGATTACCCGGGCCTGTCGGCCAAGGCTATATACTCGTTGAATACATCAGTGTAGATGCTAGCGCGCGGCGGCCCGTAACATCTAAGGGCATCACTGCACTGTTATTGCCTCAAACTTCCGTGGCCTAAACGGCCATAGTCCCTCTAAGAAGCTAGTGCGGAGGGATGGCTCCGCATAGCTAGTTAGCAGGCCGAGGTCTCGCTCGTTAACGGAATTAACTGCACAAATCGCTCCACCAACTAAGAACGGCCATGCACCACCACCCATAGAATCAAGAAAGAGCTCTCGCCCCGTCAATCCTTGCTATGTCCGGACCCGGTAAGTTTCCCCGTGTTGAGTCAAATTAGCCGCCGCAGGCTCCACGCCCGGTGGTGCCCTTCCGTCAATTCCTTTAAGTTTCAGCCTTGCGACCATACTCCCCCCCCGAACCCAAAGACTTTGATTTCTCATAAGGTGCCGGGCGGAGTCCTATAAGCAACATCCGCCGATCCCCGGTCGGCATCGCTTATGGTTGAGACTAGGACGGTATCCGATCGCCTTCGAGCCCCCAACTTTCGCTCTTGATTAATGAAAACATCCTTGGCAAATGCTTTTCGCAGCTTGTTCGCCTTTCATAAATCCAAGAATTTCACCTCCGACTATGAAATACGAATGCCCCCGATCGTCCCTATTAATCATTACTCCGATCCCGAAGGCCAACACAATAGGACCGAATCCTATGATGTTATCCCATGCTAATGTATCCAGAGCGATGGCTTGCTTTGAGCACTCTAATTTCTTCAAAGTAACAAAGCGCCGGAGGCAGGCACCGGCCAATTAAGGCCAGGAGCGCATCGCCGGCGTAAGGGTCGAGTAGGTCGGTTCTCGCCGTGAGGCGGACCGGCCGACCCGGCCCAAGGTCCAACTACGAGCTTTTTAACCGCAACAACTTAAATATACGCTATTGAGCTGGAATTACCGCGGTCGGCCGGCACCGACTTGCCCCTCCAATGGATCCTCGTTAAGGGATTTAGATTGTACTCATTCCAATTACTGACACTAACGCGCCCGGTATTGTTATTTATTGTCACTACCTCCCCCGTGTCGATTGGGTAATTTGCGCGCGCCGCTGCCTTCCTTGGATGTGGTAGCCGTTTCGTGCTCCCCTCCCGAATCGAACCCTAATTCTCCGTCACCCGTCACCACCATGGTAGGCCCCTATCCTACCATCGAAAGTTGATAGGGCAGAAATTTGAATGATGCGCCGCCGCACGAGGGCCGCGGCGATCCGTCAAGTTATCATGAATCATCGGATCAGCGAGCGAGCCCGCGCCAGCCTTTTATCTAATAAATGCGCCCCTCCCGAAGTCGGGGTTTGTTGCACGATTAGCTCTAGAATTACTACGGTTATCCGAGTAGCACGTACTCATCAAACAAACTATAATCGATTTAATGAGCCATTCGCAGTTTCACAGTTCGAATTAGTTCATACTTGCACATGCATGGCTTAATCTTTGAGACAAGCATATGACTACTGGCAGGATCAACCAGGTAGCACGTCCTCATCGACAAGCCAACGCCGGCCTCCACCAAGGCGTCAGCCGGGCTAGCTGTCGTTGTTTCCCAACGGACTCACTCTTAGGCACGGGTGGCAAAGCCACCACCGGCCTTCACCGTCAGCCACATCCGAGACCAAAAGCGCAAGCGAGGTGTCCTTGGTGGTACCGATCTTAGCGAACGAGACCACGAGGCAACGCCGTGAGCGCTTTTTAGAGCCGACGAGGCACACCCGAGGGTGCTCTCGACGAAGGCAACATGTAACGAATGCAACTTCCCGTGGGACGGGTAGCATCACGCAAGCACTTGTCGCAGCAAAGCAAGCAATAAGATGCCCGCACGAATGAAGTGACACTGGCGCCGGGAGTCGGCCGCACATCAGCGGGGGTCCTCCAAGCAGTCACAGTCCAAGACAACTCATGCGCCAACAGAGAGCGACGACGGTTAAGCCACCCAGCATCCTCCGCGCTGCGCACGGTGAGTCTACTTGCAAGGACGGCAACCGAAGGTCCCACGAGAGCGAGAGCAACCCAACCAACCAACCAACCGAACCGAACCGAACCGACCGACCTTCCGAAATGTATTGGGAACATAGCGTCAACCGACCTTCCAACCGAACCGAACCAAAACCGAACCGACCTTCCGAAATGTATTGAGAACATGGACTAAGAGCGTGCGGTAAAGCTTGCAGGTTCCTCGTATGTTTGGTCGTGGCCCCCGGCCACCTCCCTCAGCAGCCGGCAGCCCGCAACAGCCTGCCGAAGCAAGCCACCGTAGACCACCAGCCGCCAAGGTCGGCGACGCCATGGCACTTGAGCCGGTTGTGGCCCCCGCCGCCTCCCGCAGCAGCCAGCAGCCCGCAGCAGCCCGCCGAAGCAGGCCACCGAAAGCCACCAGCCGCCACGAGAGGCCACGTCATGGCCACAACCCAGCCTCCCCAACCAGCCTGCGGCCAGCAGCAGCCCGCCGAAGCAGGCCGCCACTGGCTACCGGCCAGCCAGAGATGGCATCGAGCATAAACCTCTCGCTGGCCTCCTTTGGGCGGCCAGGCCAGCGGCCAGCGGCAGCCCGCCGAAGCAGGCCGCGTTTGGCTACCAGCCTAAATTTTTCTTGCTCATATCGCCATCTAGAAGGCCAATGTAATTTGCATCAGGCTCTACTTCTGTAGGCCTAACTGGTAACTGGTGTAACCATCTTAGGAGCGCGTTGCTGCTAATAATAAAGCTGTTTGTTGTAAAAAAAAAAGTCAAGGGCCATGGCACCAACAATGGCCATGCTCTGACCCCCTGTAGAAGTCTTCGCCGTCTTGCTTCAACGGCACGTCATTGTCACAAGATGAATTAAACAAAGATAGGTTATATGAAGGAAAAAAAAGGATATTTTTAATTTTTTGATCAAGATGCTTTCATTTTCAATATCGATTTACACTTGCCATGGAATACGGCTACATCGACGGTGACGAACAAACTTATGCAATCTATTACCACCTCTGTGGGTTTCATACACAACCATTTAGTGTGCGCGCCTGATCTCTTGGAAGTCATCCTGGTTTCATGCTTGTTCAATATCGATCTCTACGAGATCGAGACAAATACTTCTCCCACGCCGTAGGGCCGTGCCTGTTGGCGGCACTATGCTGAGCATAAGGGCGATGTGCACCGCGTGACAAAAAACATATGCAATGATGATTTAACACACTTACAGACAAAGTACAACCATTTAAAATTATAACATATGTGGATAAATTATATTTTTTTTTGAGAAAAAAACCGTGGGGCAAAGCCCCCCGGCAACTTAAATTAAAAAGAGCAAACGAAGTCTTTACAGGAAAAAAAGAAACTAACAGGGGGCCTAACAAGAGGTTAGACAAAAAGGAAAAAAGACCGACAAAAAGAAACTGAAACTAAAACTAAAACTAAACTGAAACTGAAACTAACAATTACAGGGCATCAAGCCAAAGCTGGACAGATTGATGGTAGCAACTTTTGATTTTGAAAAGATGATCTAAAACTTCTTGTCTGACAGCAGCCTTCCATGCAGCAATGCTTGGCTGTTTACCATTGAAGATCTTGTCATTTCTCTCCTTCCATAGGCACCATGCACCAATCAAGAAGACCTCCATGAAGAAAGGTTTCATAAAAGCCTGCTTGGCTTTAGTCAGCATATCAGTGAAATTTGTCCCCTCTTCCCAGGTAATTCCAAGTGCAAACCACCTAGAAATAGCAGAGGAACAACCAAAGAAATATTTTATGAAGCTAACAAAATTGGTTTGGTATTTTTCTGATTTTTCTATGATTTTTAATGAATTTTGCATGATCTTTGTTTTATAATAAAACAAAGGGAGAATAAAAAAATACATTTTGCATCAGGAACCCTGATCTTTTTGAAAACGATTAAGGTCCTTCCATCTTCTTCTTTCTCTTTGGTATATTTACATCTAGAACCCTATATTTTATTTATTTACTTCCCACTCTTAATCTACGTTAGTTTCACACGTGAAGCTGGAGACGAACACGGAAAGCAAGCGGACACTGAAATTTTGCCAAATTATTATTAGGTATAGATATAGATATATTATGGATATACAACTAGTATAAAACACATAATGCGTATATTTATATATTGCAAAATCTACAAGCTAGTATAAAGCACATATACAACCATATACGGCACATATATGCAACCAGGTATATGTGGCTTCTCATTCTTTTCTTAAAAACTTGGGAGTTTGCTTCAAAGCTCACGTGAAACTTGCTATTGTTAGCTATTAACCGCATGTATACATGCAATATATGAGTCTAGACGCCAAGTTGGGGGTGGGGGGGGGGGGGCACTGCCCCCTCGACTCCGCCACTGCTCTCGACGTGACTAGATGGGATGTGAGGCTTTCACATCGCCAGCCATGTCCTGTGTACTGAACCGACAATACGTATATATGTGCAAGATATGCAATATATATATATATATATATCTGTGCCTAACTGAAAGGTCCGAAGTGGCTAGAGGGGGTGAATAGCTTATAAAAAACTCTACAACAACACTTAAGACAAGCTATTAGTAAATAAGATGGCAAAGCGAATTTTGCACTAGCACTACAAAGGGTGTGAAGCAAGCCACCTAAACCAACAGTTTTAATAAAGCTATAATCTCTAGACACACAAAAGCTAGGTCGCTATTCACTAAGAAAGGTTTCAGCTAGTTACAACTATGCAGAATAAATACAAGGTAGAGAGGTGATTTATACCGCCGATGTAGAGGAGTTGAACCAATCAAATATAATCACAAGATTACCAAACACAATATGAATCCTCGGCAAGAGAGATGGCACAATATTTTTTACCGAGGTTCACTTGCTTGCCGGCAAACTAGTTTTCGTTGTGGCGATTCACCCACTTAGAAGTTCACGCGCTGATTGGCGTTACAAAGCCAAACCCGCAGTCAGGTGCCTCACAACCAACACAAGATGGGGATCCACAAGCCACAAGCAATCAACTAGAGTAGCCAATTGTGATCTCCCGTGGGGAAGGCTCAAGAAGCCCCTTACAAATCCAATCCTTGATTGGGGGCGGACACAATCACCAAGTCCCCTCACCAATCACCAAATCTCCAACAGTCTAGGTGACGGCAATCACCAAGAGTAATAAGAAACCTGCAATCACAAGAATCACCTAGTGCCACAAAAGTAAATCACAAGATGCACACACTAGGGTTAGTGTTTCCCTCAAATCCTCTCAAGAATAAGCACAATGCTTGAGCAGAGAGAGGAGAGGGAGAAGAAGCTCTTCAAGCTCTCAGATCAACCACGAGTTCGAACTCTCACTGGATTGAAAGCACAAATGCTAGAGAGTGAGAAAGGGAGAGGAAGGGAGAGCTCTCTGTTCTTTTTGGTTCTCTATATACAGGAGACTGAAAGGAAGGGGTACGCTCTCTCTTTATTTCCATGTCCAACCAGGCCAGCCACCAACGGGCAGAACGGGAGCAACGGGCAGATTTTCCAACAGCACCAACGCTCCTCCAGCAGACCCCATTTATTCGTTTACGTGGAGCAGTAAAAACAGCAGTAGCAGGCGCCGCTGCTTTCTTGACTCATGTGCTTCGAAGGAGATGGTTTCACACGGTCATTTTGATCCGTGCATGTAACAGCTGCACCTCTTAAATCTATTAGCAGGAGGTGGCTACGGAGTCAACAAATTAGCAGCAACCACAACTTTTATTCAATGCTCTCGAATGGCCACAGCGATGCAGCATGCACACATGCTAGCCTCACTCACACCATGCATTCTCATGTCCAAGCCGACAGCAAACATGCTCCTTTACTAATTAAAGTCAGGCCCCACTGCTATTAGTAGCAAAGAAAAGAACGTGGCAAAAATTATCTTTTCACATAGACACATGCACTCGTATGCTTTTTGCTTCCATTTTCCAATCGTAGGTGACAGAGCAGCAAGTTGATAGATCGGCCTGCTCTAATGAAGGACTGGCCGATGAGGAGCTCAGCACAGCAGCACGCCCTGTCCTCTGGTTCAGATATCTGGTCCGGTGAGGTTCGTGCGAGCTCCTGGACTTGATACTTGGTCCGGTCTGGTTCCAACTTCTATCTCTGGGTCTGATATCTGGTCCGGTATGCTCCAACTTCTTGCTGCTACTTTCAACTTGTTTTAGTCGGAGAGAATTTCAGCAGCTATCTAAGCTCTCCATGTGCTAATTTTTATCAAAAGTATTTTCAGATAAAATGGGCACTTAAGTTAGCTTTTTATAAACATTTTTCTAGGCTTAGGGTGTGTTTGGTTGAGCTGTGACTTTTAGAAAAGCTGTTGTGGGCTGTGAGCTGTGGAAAAGCAGCTGTGAGAAAGCAGCTGTGGGAAAAGCAGAAGGTTGTTTGGTTAGAGGTGCTGTCAAACTGTGGATTGTCTGAAAAATACATGTTTATATGGAAAATTTTATTTCTGATTGACACTTTTAAATTATATGGTGACCCTTCTAAACCTATGGACTTAAGCAAGAGGTAGTTAGGTACATGCATTACTTGTTTGACATCAGTAGTTAGGTGCTTAATTTTGATTGTTTTCACTCTGTATTACTTGTTTGATATCAGTAGTTAGGTGCTTAATTTTTTCTTCAATTAGCTAAGTAATAAATCTTACTGCTACTATTGCTTCAGGGTGTACCTACTGCAAAAGCCAGTGAAAGCAGGGGTAGAGGTGCTTCTGAGTTTGTACTGTGGCAAAAGCCAGCTTTTGCCAAAAGCAGCTTCAGGTTTTTAGCCCTTTGGTTGAGCTTTTGACTTTTCTGGGCAAAAGCCACAGTCAAAAGTCCAACCAAAAACAGCTTTAATCTCACCACATCACTAAGCGCAAAGTATATGCAAATGAGACTCACACTTTAGTGGCACAAGATAACCATTGTAATTAAAGATTTCCTCTCTTTATAGTATGGTTATCAATCCTAAATCATTCACACCTTCTATGGTGTCTTGAGTGCAAAATAAAAATGACTCCTTTAAATATACCTTTGCCTTGAGCCCAATTTTATTTTTCTCTTTCATCTTTTCCAAATGTAGAGCACTTGATCCATCATCATGTGGCCGTCACCATCATCTCCATGGTTTGCCGACTAGCTCAACACTTGGTATATGCAACCTATCTCATATTCATGTAACCTATCTCATATTCACTTAGAGAACGAGGTTAGCATATATATATATATATATATTAGGTTTTATTAATTACCAAAACCACCCTAGAGCTTTCACTAACATACTCTAGGAAGGGGGCGTTGAAGAAAGAATAACTTTGGGCCTATAAATACATAAGATAGTGCTCTTCTCACTCTGGCTCCTCCACGTCCTTCTGCGCACAGACTGACATCGTTGGCGAGCCCTCTTACATTTGTGTGATTATCTAGCCCATTTCTTCTTGCTTCATTCATGTTATGGTGTTGCGTGAATCTATGCACGTCGCAAGTTGCTCGTACCGATGCGCACGTGCTTTCATCTAAAACATCCCCTTGTGTAAAAATGGGTGACTATGCCCCCCCCTCCCGTGCGCGCGTCGCTCTCTGTACAGGGCGACACGGGCGGCGATTTCCAGCACCACCCGACACCGCCGTCGCCGGGCGACCTCCCTCAGTCTCCACCGTCGCTCCCCGTCCAGCGGCCAGCTGTGGTGCCCAAAAAGGCCTCCCGCAGCAGTTTCAGCCACCCACTCCCTCTCTTAGCCTTCTCTTCCCCGTTAATCTTCCCCATCGAGCTCTGGAGTTTCTGATTCAAGGATGGCCGGCCGCGACCTGGGAGTTCGAGATCCGGGGCCTGTAAGCTCCGATCTGGCGACCCATGCTGTGGACCCGGTAGGCAGCAAGGGCGCGCCGACAGCAAGGGCGCGCCGACAGGCGGCGTGCTGGAGGTCAGGCCACCATGGATTCGCAGCTCAATACTGAGGCCTAGATCCGGCGGGCAGTGGCCTTGATAGTAGAGATATGTAGTATAATTTTATTGTCGATTCTCGCAGCAACGTGTGAGGTTTTCTAAATAACAAGACATGACGTGATGAGACGGAGGGAGCACGAGGGACAACGGCGAAGTCGGCGATGCTCTAGCTATGACGACGGCGATCAAGGACAAGGATCAGGAAGCAGTCAGGCCAAGGACAATGGGGAGGAAGCGAGCGGAACGTCGTCCCCGCCGGCGGCGGCAACCACGAAGACGGAGGAAAAGAAAGGGGCATGCCGCCACGACCCTGATCATCGCTTCGAGTTCGGCGACGCGCTGCTCACCCGCTTATCTGAGATCCGCGCGTCGGCGCCGTGGTTCGTCGACATGAGGCGGCTGCAGTCTAGCGACGTCAGAGTCAACCAGAACCGGCTGCAGCTGCCCGGGTGGAGCCCGATCTCCCGGATCTTGACGGACGCCGAGAAGGCCCGGGTCAGGACACCGGTCGGCATGCCGGTCACGGCGTTCGATCGCCGGGGCCAGCGGTACGAGATGACGTGCAAGCTATGGAGAGACGACAAGCACTACCGGTTCATGGGGCAGGGGTGGAAGGATTTCCGGCAGGCTCACCATCTGACCATAGCCAAAGAAGCTCACTTGACACGGAGCGTGACGATTAAGCTTTGGGCGTTCCGCTCACGAGCGCTGCTGCGGCGGCCCGAGGTCAAGGACGGCGGCGACGAGAAGGAGGAGCCTGCAGGCCACCCGGATGGTGCGCTCGGGCTGGTGCTGCTGGTTCTTGACAAGGGCGAGCAGGAAGAAGTAGCTGGTGAGGAGGAGGTGGAGGTGGCGGCGCGGCGTGGTGAGGAGAGTTGTGCAACAAAGATTCTTGAACTGAAGGGTGTAGTGGCGCTTTTGCTATTGTGGACAAGGGACGATTGAACGAAACGCCAACGCGGACGGCGACATGACGAGATTGAAAAGCACGCATCGGGGGTTTGTATAGGGTACAATTGCTTCTTGCTATCTCATCATGTTCTAGTAATTTTATTAGATCGTATTTGAACCAAAGTTATGTGGGATCACCAATCGATGATTTTCGGAAAGAGTCATCAGTTGTTTTCATGCTCTCCGCTTATATAAATATTTTCGTGTTACTAATTTTAGGACATATGATTTCTTAATTTACTTTCAAAATGCTTCCTCTGCATATATGATTTTTGTTGTTGTAAATGTCGAAAGTATTTGAAAATTATATATTCTTATTGTAAAATTTCATTATTAAGTGGCCATTTGCATCTCCGCTGTTAATTATTAGCTGCACAGCAGTTAAAGTAGCGCTAGCAGCTAGGCACGGCGAAGTAGGGGAAGCTGCAGGGGAGCGCATGGGAAGACGACGACTCGTCTCCTTGCAGCTGCTGGTTCTCCATTGAATCCATGGTCCGAGACTCCGAGCGCCTGCTTTCCTTCTAGCGTGGGACGTGTCGTCGTCACGTTGCGTAAGCGCCTTTGAGAGAGTTGAGACAACATGTCTTGTGATTTATAGAAGCATGCAGCTCATCACTAGGCAGAGCGGCCAACGTACGGTCCTTGCAGAGCTAGCTGCTGAAGTGTGAGTGAAGGAGAAGGCATCAGAAGATGAGAGAGAGAGATGAGATTTACTCCCCCGTCTCGATTTGTAGTTCGTTTGACTTTTTTATCCCAAATTTGACTAACTCGTCTTATTCAAAAATTTGTTCAAAATATTATTTCTTTTGCTGTGGCTTGCTTTATTAACAAAAGATCTTCGAAATAGACTTAAATTTAAGTATATATTTTGCTCAAATTTTTTGAATAAGACGAGTGGTCAAACTTGAGGTAAAAAATCAAACGAACTACAATTTGAGACGGAGGGAGTAGTTGGATAAACGTGCACACGCAAAGCCTGAAGAGAGAGGGAGATAGATACATGATCGAGCAAGTGAGCAACCATATATACTAGTAGACCGGCGCGCCATCGCGCGCCCCGGCGGAGAAGTTGCTGGCCTGACATTGTAGCATCACTGGTGGTAAATATCTGCTAATTTGGGATAGCAAGAAATTTCCGATTTAAAGACATGGACCTTGCATACAACAAATCAGTGGCAAAAGCTGGGCTTGATTGCCCTACCCTCCTTGGCCGGTGTCAATTTTTTACAGATGAAAGTGCATGAACATAAGTATGCATAAAATAATTACATTTAGTTCAACATCCACAACATTTAGCACTGAGCATAGGAACTAACACTACACGAATAATGCATATGGATTTCGGGCAAGAGTTCGAAGCAACACATGCTAATCACAAAGATAAGTGGTCAAGAGTACAGATCTATTTCCAAGATTGAAAGAGGCTATGAATTTTGTCCTAAATTCTATAAACCACACTTCATAACACAATATCAACATAATCAAGTTTCTGACAGCCTACCAGACTATTGACAGGTAGCAGAGGAAACTGAGGACATATCCCTAAAATGTGGAAAGCAATTCAACCCTGACAAAAAATTTACAACATCAATCCTGATTTGCAATTGAGTCATCTGTGAGTAGCAGCCTAAGTCGTGGAAAGGAACACATATAAATCATGATATAGAGAGATGCAGAATCTGGGACCTGGAACACATATAAATCATGATATAGAGAGCTGCAGTGTGATTATCAATCAAGTATGGTAAAATCTGGAACCTGAAACACATGTTCAGAACCATCTCTGAGCACAGTTGGCAACCGATTATGAATGATTGGAGGCCGCCTGCATACAAGGGAAGGATAAGAGACCACCAAAATATAGTAGACAGTAATGGATATGAGTAGACAAAGCATGTTTGCATCTTTACATTTGTAGGACCATAAATCGATGAAAATAGCAGTTTGAAATAGGCTAACAGGCAACTGAATTTATTGGATTATATAATTTATGATACGGTAGACAAGGATGTACTGATCACATCTATCAAAAGCTACAAGAAGAAATAAATGGTACATATCCCTAAATCATGGATGCCTGATTTGGGAAAAAAAAAACATGGACGCCAAATTAGGTAAAGGGAACTCTATATTCATGTCATATCCAAGTAAAGAGAACTATAAAATTGCACACTATGAATAGGCCAATCCCATTCAGCGGCTTATGTCGATAGGTGACTGAACCGCACATTTTAAGAGTACTTTGGGTACCTCAACAGCAAAAAAATCAGGGCCATCTTCTAGAACTCTACTTCATGTAAGGTGGGTCATGGATAAATGATAATTAAAGTTAACTTTGCACTCCACTCAGTCCTAAACCGAGTCAAGGTACTGCATTTGTGAAGCACACAGTTATTCCTTTGGTACTTTCAGTGGACAACATCATTGATGATATACACAAATTGAACAGAATTTTACATAGACAAAATAATTGTGCCTGTATTATGGAGGAGGGGGGGGGCTGTATATGTAAGTAGATGGCAAGTGAAATCATAAACAAAAAAAATTAATCTTAGAACATCTAATTAACATATGGGATGGCAACAAAATTACCTAACGGGTGTTTGCTGTGACTGACATTTATGCAGGGACGACCAGCTGGAGGAGGCATCTGCATATGTGAATTAAAATGGGAGATGTAAGTACATTTTGAAGCTGAATCCATAAAATAAAATTGGTTTATGTATATATACCTTCAAACTTTCAAAGGGTCTGTCACGTGAACACCAAGGCCTTGTTGCTGAATCGGAGGAAGTTCATGAGATGGTTGTGATGTGTTGGCACCATGCTCAGATACACTATAGATGATAGAAGAGCCAAAGCAATCAAGAAATTTTTAAATGGAACATGTATGTCATGTTTAAATTACGATTTTTTTGGTAATTTGAGCTCTATTTACAAATACTAACCAGAAATTAACTTTTTAAGTAGGAAAAAAAGAGAAATCACAATATCTAGTCTTTCAGTAGGCCAAAGGCAACTATTCTTTTTAATATCTAAGGGGCATGGTATATACTAACAGAGAGGCTGTATGCTACGAAGGTAGCTACATGCCTAAATAGTAAATACTAAGCCTATTCCAGTCCGCTATTTATTAGAACACACCGGAAATAAACCTAAAGACTATATAAACATGAAAAGCAAGAGAACACTGACCTTTGTTATATCCATTGATCAGTCTAACATGTAAAACCTGCAGTCCACATAATTATACTCATACGAAAAGTCAAGTAAAAAGGAGAACCAAATTTAGTTGCACACAAGGCAAGTGTTGGGCAATGTAATCTTTGGGAATAGGGCATGTGCTCAGAATCAACTGTACATAATTTGACATAACAAACAGCGAACGAAAACAATGATTAGAGGCCTAGGATCCCAAGGAGTTATGTATCGCTTCAGAGGCAGTAAGCACAAGATCGGAATACAAGATTATGTGATCATTGACATCACAGACAAAGGCAATGGTCATAAGCAACTATGAGCGGTAAAATCAAAGGGAATGATCAAATAGACATTGGACAAAATCATCACAGGGAAGGTCATAGGGGGCATACAGTAGGAAAGAGAAAGGGATAAGAATGGAATCGGATTGTGGCCATATATATTTGGCTTGGCAGCTCCACACCAGTAAAAGCAAGAATATGGGCATAGGGAGGGAGCAAGCAAAAAAAAAAAAAAAAAGATTCACCTTGAAGTAGAAGCCAGCAGAAACATCAATAACCATTTGAACTAAAAAAGGCCCATAGGATACAAGGTCTAACCGTGTGAAATTTTTACAGCGACATGGAGCGCTGTTCTCTGCGGGAGCCCGGGCCAAATTGGAGGAGAATTAAAACAATGCCTCACTGGTGCCTCTCCAAAGTGCACAAAATAGAATAGGTACACAGGGATGAAAGAACCAGAAATGAGCAAGTGAAGATTGCCTTAATCACCATGGCAAAAATAGAATTAACATTGCTCATGACCATTGCCCAGCTCTGAACGTACTATAGAGATGTAAAAGGAAGAATCTTCATAGCTCATCAGCACTGCCTCAGTTATGGTAAACTAAAGGAGGAGACATAAACTAAGCAAAGGTAGGCCATGATCATTGCATAAAACACTAAAAAGAAGAGTGAATCATCACTGCAACAGCCCATTCCATCAAATTAAGAGACAAAAGTTCACTCATCATTGCAAGTGACCAAGATCGAAACCACAGGCCAAAAACCAAGAGGGATAAACCACAATCGCCTGCTCAGAATGATATATGGCACAATAATAGCTTACTCTGAAGATCAAACGAACCAACCAGGCTGCATCGTACATAATAGCTAGAACCTCGATTCACCTCCTCCAAACCGTACTAAAAATAGTCATGGAAGAATGGTGAAGATTGCTAAAACTGGTCCGTACAGAATAGCTAGAACCTCGATTCACCCCTCCAAACCTCACATCCTAAAAATCTCCACTGAAGATTGCTAGAGCTGGTGTATGTACCTCTGCGTCCCAGACTGTGCCCAAAAAATGAGGACAACCAGCTAGGGTTTCATGAAGGAGAGGAGGAAGTGTATAGGGGAGGCCCAGTCGGGGGCAGGAGCGGCGGAGGCGGCGCCGCGACGGCCTCCTCCCGCTACGGCGCCGTACGGGGACGGAGACGGCTCTGGACGGAGGAGACGAGGTGAACAAGATAAGACAAGGTTGGAAGCAGATTCTGGAATATATATTTAGCTGCCCGGCTTCTCAACAGTAAAATAGCAAGAATCCAATAAAAGCTACAAGAATCACATATGTAATAGAGATAGAGCAGGTTAAAATAAAGAGATTCATCTTGAAGTAGAAGTCAACGGAAACATCAAGAACCATAGGATAAATGATCTAACCGTGCAAAATTTTTACAGAGACGTGGACCGGTGTTCTCAACCGGAGCTCTGTACGGAATAGAGGGGTTTAATCTCAACTACCGGCCTGATGCTGGAATGATGGTGGCTGCTGAATCCGTTCAACCGCCCCGTCCGCCCCCCCGGCCGGCTCCCGATCCGTCCCGCCGATGCATGGAGAGGCTTGCTCCAGACTACTGCCGCCCGGCCCTTGGATATAGTAATAAAATAAAATATAAAAAGGAGATGATGAGCAGCTAGTGCACGTTTCACGGACTAGTAAAAGCTGAATGAAACGGCCCTGTATGTACGTCAGTCTCCTAGCCTTGCTTGATCCATGCAGCTATGCAAGCGATGGAATAGAAGCACCCATTGTGTCATTTCTGTGGACGGGTAGTTTGTGTTTGGTGAGGCGCCGCACGGGCGCCGCACGCATGCATGTCCGTCCTGGGCCCTGGCCTTCGCCAGCCAACCAGGGGCGTTCTCGCGGATCGGTGGCGTGGCGGCCCCTGCCCCTTGCGGTGGGCCCCGAAGCCGGGAAAATATCTGCCGCTCCGGGCCCGCGCGTCAGCGTCAGCCATGTGATCCGCGCGGCCCAAATTTCCCAAAATCCCGCCCAAGTCCCTGCCGCCGCAGCTTTTGCGTTAAGCACCCTGATGTCTGCGGGAACCACCACGAGGATGCCCCTCCGCGACTCGTACGCGGGCGGCCGAAGCCCTAGCCGTCGTATAGGAGAACCGGATGACAGCCGGGACCGGGAGTAACCTGGCCCCTTCTGTCAGTGACGTCCGGGTATGGTCCTCGGGTGAGGAAAGTCCCCGGCGGGTACGGGAATTCAAATTGATAGGGTGGTGCGGGCCCTCGGTGCTTGGGCGGAATCGCAAATATGCCCTCGGGCCACGCCTTCCTTCTTATCCCCTGCGCTGCGCCTGCCCTCCTCCCTCCCACAGCCTCCTCCTTCCTTTCCCCTCCCTTCCTCTTCTCCGCAGACACCAGGGCCGCCAGGCGCAATTCGCCCTCGATTCGCCCGGCCGCCAGCGGGATTCGCTCCGCCCTGCGTGGATCTGACCGATTCAGCCATGACGATGACCAAGACAAGGGGCGCCGCCAAGACAAGGGGCGCCGCCGAGACCAGTGGCGCCGCCAAGACCAGGGGCGCCGCCAAGGCCGATGCCAAGTAAGAACAACGAACGGATCGAATCTATGTTCTTCGTTTAATTCTTCGTTGTTCGTCGAGTAGATCTGTTCCGTGGTGTCCCAAGCATTCGATTTATTAATGCGCCGCCTTAAGTTGGTTTTGACTCTTTGTTTCTTGACCGTCTCTATCGTTGATTGATTTCTGCAGGCTTGCGGTGAAGAGCAAGGGGGCAGAGAAGACCCTTGTCTCGGGCAGTGGGGGGAATGCCGGCAAGGACCCTGTCAACGGCAGTAAGGGGAAGGCCCCCAAGACCATCAGGGACATTATGGAGGAGATGCTACGAGGCAGTAAGAGGAAGAAACTCACCGTCAGGGACTTTGTGGAGGAGGTCCGCCGACAACCCGGCCCTGATCCCAACATGCCCAAGAGGCCTCAATGCCCTTACTTCATATTCCTGTGAGATGAGATGCGACGACTTTTTTTTATTTCACAGATTTATCTATTTTCGATTAGATGCTGTTTGTGGAACTTAGTTAAATCTGTTATTGACGGATGTACAGGGATGAATTCCGCAAGAACAATGGGAACATATCTGGTTTTGAGGTAAGTTCCCCCAACAAATCAACCAAACCTTTACTACTTTATGACCCACCGATTGTACTATTATTATCTACTATGACTTTTGCTTATCGTTTTTTTTTTGCCCCTTTTCCTTGTGGAACTTTTCAGCTTGGACTAGCTGCCCAGGCCAAGTGGAGTTCCCTCAGCAAAGAGGTAAGCTTCCTCCACACATTACTAACACCTTCTGAAAGTAGTAGTTGTGGTCGGGTTAGATTCGACTAAAAGCTTTGTGCTGTTTGGTTAACATTTGTACGCTTGTTTGTGGATTGTAGGGCCGGGCTACATATGCAGCCAAAGCTAAGCAGCAACTGCACGAGTGTAAAAAGGCCATGGCTGTCTACAACGGTGAGGTAGAGAGACTTGCATACTTCAATTTCTTTGTTTATGTATATTTATGTATATACTGTTTATGCCGGTCATTTATTTGATTGAGTGGTGAAGAGTATACTAACTGGATCATGTGTTCGCTTCCTCAGAGCCCCCCTACCAGCGAGGAAGATGAAGAGAATGAGTTCGACGAGGTATACAAATTTCTTAGTCTTGAAAGCCTTGCTTCTAAACTGCTTACATGCTTGAAAGCTTTGCTTCTAAACTGCTTAATGTGCCATAAACTGATGCATGCTCATGTGTTAAGCAAGGTTCTACATTTGCTTCTCTAGAATGTAGGATAGTATCGGATTGGATTCAATCAAACCAGATTCATTGTTGAAAGTCTTAAAACAAATCTGTCTTCCCTTTGTTTGCAGGACAAATATAATGATGATATATGGTTCTGATGATGCACCATGCTTCGTCCGGCAATGGAGCGGCGACACAAGGCCCCGTGGCGAAAAACTATAAAGAGCCTTAATTATTCAGTTCCGTGGCAAAAAGCTATAAAGAGCCTATATCCATGTACTAGAATTATTCAGTTTCACTCTACATTGTGACGTTTTTGCTTTTGTCGTGCTATAACGGATAGTGCCCCTTGTTGGCGCCACCGGCAGGTGGCTCTGCTTCCATTGTTGTCATCGACTAACATTGTGATAATATCAGTTTGGGTAATGCTAAATTAAGTAATCTTTGTGGTCCGTATCCCTTTTCTATGTTATATTGTTGCTTTTGGTATCCGTTGCTTTTGCATTGCGTGCTCTTGTCGTGTGATTGAAAATTGCCGTTTGTGTGATGCATGTACTCCAGTTGTTTGGAGGCACACGGGCATAGTGTGTTTGAATGTTTTTGAAGGAATGGAGTGGAGCTGGGTAAAATGATTGGTCGTGTTTTTTTTTTTTTTTTTGACAAGAAACCAAAAGATGCATTAGCTAGCAGCAATCAGCTGCAACGAGAGTACAGGGATCTATAGACGCATTTTTAAGAGTCGCTGCTACAGAGCAGCTAGGAGAATGTTTGCTACTTGAGCAATTCACTCTCCCTATGTAAAGCGCAGGTGCCATGTTTGTGCAGGTGCCATGTTTGGTTCTGTTTCTTGCTCCTTCAACTTCGTTGGTCATGGTATGGTAAAAATCCCCTTTATCTCCTTTGATTTCATTTCCTATATATATGGATTTATTGGTTTTACTTACAAATAAGGTTTGTTTCTTCAAGAAAAAAAAACAAGGCTTCACTCAGTCCACTTTGTTGATGTTGTAATCTTTATCAAGATATGTAAGTGCGTGCCATGGTACAACTTAATGCAGGCTTATAGAATAGTCATTGAGATTTTAGTCACAAATTAATTATTCTGGAGTATAACATGATTTAAGCTTATAGAGTTTTAGTTCCTGTCATATGTTTTTTGATAGTCCTAGAAAAGACTATGGATGCTCCTTTGAGTTCCTCCATGTCCAATGTTGTCTAGATTTGTTTGGAAGGTTGGTCCAACCAAAGCTGTCGATGGTGCTTTTGCTTTGTTTGCTGACGTTAATGTGTTGTCCCCCTTGCAGGTTTGGGTTCGCAGAACACTTGAAGAAAGGTGATAAATTCAGCCAATTCCTAATGTACCATTGTGATTATCACTTACTGTGACCACTCCTTGATTTTGCAATATTTTTACATTCTTACAACAACAACAACAACAACAGAGCCTTTTATCCCAAGCAAGTTGGGGTAGGCTAGAGATGAAACCCAAGAGAGACGGAAACCTGGAAGACACAAAAGGGGGCACACGACGAGAAAGAGGTCACGGTTCAGGCACGTTGATTGCCGTCTCCAAGCGCTCCTGTCCAAAACTAAATCCTTGGAGATATTCCACTCCTTAAGGTCTCTCTTAACGCCTCGTCCCAAGTCGGGTTTAGGTCGACCTCTACCGCTCTTTACGTTATCGGCCCGCTTCAGAACCCCACTACGCACTGGCGCCTCGGGAGGCCTCCGCTGGACATGTCCAAACCACCTCAATCGGTGTTGAATCAATTTCTCCTCCATTGGTGCCACCCCAACCCTATCCCGAATATCGTCGTTCCGAATTCTATCCCTCCTGGTGTGCCCGCAAAACCAACGCAACATACGCATCTCTGCCACACTCAATTGCTGGACATGTCGCCTTTTTGTGGGCCAACACTCAGCACCGTATAACATCGCCGGGCGAATCGCCGTCCTATAGAATTTACCCTTCAGCTTCTGAGGCACCCTTTTATCACAAAGGACGCCAGAAGCTTGGCGCCATTTCAACCAACCCGCTGCAATTCTGTGCCTGACGTCTTCATCTATGTCGCCATCCTTTTGTAGCATCGATCCTAAATACCGAAAAGTATCCTTCTTGGCCACCACTTGCCCATCTAGGCTAACGTCTCCCTCCTCGTGCCTAGTCGCGCTGAAATCGCACCTCATATACTCGGTCTTGGTCCTACTAAGTCTGAACCCCTTCGACTCTAACGTGTGTCTCCATAGTTCTAACTTCCTATTAACCCCTGCCCTACTGTCATCCACTAGCACCACATCGTCAGCAAAGAGCATACACCAAGGGATATCACCTTGTATGTCCCTTGTGACCTCATCTAACACCAAGGCAAATAAATAAGGGCTCAATGCTGACCCCTGATGTAGTCCTATCTTAATTGGAAAGTCACCGGTGTCGCCATCGTAAGTTCGGACAAACGTCACCGCATCCCTGTACATATCCCTAATGAGGGAAATGTACTTAGTTGGTACTTTGTGCTTTTCCAAAGCCCACCACATGACATTCCTCGGTACTTTGTCATATGCCTTCTCGAGGTCAATGAAGACCATATGCAAGTCCTTCTTCTGTTCCCTATATCTCTCCATCAACTGTCCTAAAAGGGAAAATCGCCTCCATGGTCGACCTACCAGGCATGAACCCAAACTGATTTTGGGTCACACTTGTCACTCTTCTCAGGCGATGCTCGATGACCCTCTCCCAGAGCTTCATTGTATGACTCATCAACTTAATCCCGCGGTAGTTCGTACAACTTTGAACATCACCCTTGTTCTTGAAGATAGGTACTAATATACTTCTCCTCCATTCTTCAGGCATCTTGTTAGATCGAAAAATGAGGTTAAAAAGCTTAGTTAACCACACTATCGCTCTAGTGCCTAAGCATCTCCACACCTCAATGGGGATACCATCAGGGCTCATTGCTTTGCCTCCCTTCATCCTCTTCAAAGCTTCCCCCGATCTCGCCTCCCGGATTCTCCTCACAAAGCGTCTCGTTGGTATCGTCAAATGAGTCGTCCAACTCAAAGGTAGGACCCTCATTCTCCCCATTAAACAACCTGTCGAAGTACTCTCTCCATCTATCCTTGATCTCCTCATCCTTCACCAGAAGTCGATCTGTCCCATCCTTGATGCATTTGATTTGGTTGATGTCCCTTGTCTTCCTCTCGCGGATCCGAGCCATCCTATAAATGTCCTTCTCCCCTTCCTTCGTGCCTAGCCGCTGATAAAGGTCATCAAACGCCTGACCTTTTGCTACACTCACCGCTCGCTTTGCAACCCTCTTCGCTATTTTATAGCTCTCGATGTTGGCTGCACTCTTGTCATGGTGGAGGCGCTTAAAACACTCCTTCTTCTCCTTAATAGCCTTTTGCATTCTTACCCTGTAAAATTGCAAATACAATTGGCTCAATTTAGTTGAATCCCATGTGCATATCTCTTATCCTTGTGCGTCATTACTGTGATGTTCTGAAGTTCATGCTCTGCAGGCTTGGCAGATCCTTGTATTTAATATTGTCATATATAACTGAAAATATTCTATGCAGAATGTTACCTGCTATTTTTTTTATCAGAAATGTCCCAAATGGTCTGTCAATGCTCTTAATTGTAGATCCAAAGTTGGTTGTAGTTAGGATCAGTTTATTGGATTGCATAGATACAATTGGCCATGTTATTACCAGTACAAAGATTGAATTGAGATGTTTGCATTTTGGTCTCCATGCAAACTGCACCCGAGGTTTGCTCCTCCATTAAACTCTCTTGAGTTTACCAAAGATATCTAAAGTTCTAGGTTGTTAGGTAAATGTATGTAGGATATCCTGGGTTAGAAAAAAAATATTGACATGGTTCCTCTTGATTTTTCTGCATATTCAGTCATACTACAGTATTCTCATAAGTTGTAACAACCAGCCGAAGGTTTACAACATCCTTGTATGTATTACTATTTTCATATTTTTTGGTTCTTATAACGAACTACGCCTTATGGTTCAGTCGCATTACTATACATTTATCCAAACTGTTATCAAAAGATCGACCGATTCCTTTGTTTTTCTGCAGGTTCCAGGAAAGTTTTCCCTCATGTCTAGCGCTGGAACTATTCGTTGTCTATTTTTATTGTGCAGGTCCAGTGATAGCATAAGATAAGTGTGCCTCCCATATTAAACTGAAATCTGGAGATGCACTTTATGCTGATGCAGATTGGTTTGTTGTTCATTTTGTTCTTCCAGGAGCCAAGAATTCTATAGCCACCGCTGTGCAACACCTCCTGTGCTTTGGAGATGCACAGAGCTACCAATCTGCAAGGTATATGTTGGATGCAAAATATGCACATCTTTTTCCCAACTTTTTAGGTGTCAAGTTACATTTAAATTAGTGATAGTAACAACTGAGAAAAATAAAACAATTGCATTATAACTAGATTTTCTCTACTCGAATGAAAATATTTCCACATCAACTTTGATACACGCAAATACATCTCTCATGGTTGATCTGAATGAGAGGTTGTTCTGAGGCATAAATTTCTGATAATCTAAATTTATGTCCATGAGTTACTCTCTATGTAGTTTCTGTAATAAATAACTAAGTGGAATCATCATATAAGCTTTAAAAACCTGCTCATATGTGTTGATACGGTCCTTCACCAGATCCTTATATGCAGTGAAAGGCTCCTAAATATGCCTCATTAAATTTCTCTCCTTCCAGAGAGTCTCTGTAATTTGCTTCTTTATCATACCATCTAAGCATTCATTTTTCTCCATTGAGGACACGATCGACTTCAAGATGCACAGTTTGGATAATAGTACATTCCATCAACCAAATGATTGTTGTTTCAGCCCAGGTGAGTTCATTCCCCCTGTACAATTGTTGGTAGGCAATCAGTTTCTTCAATTCACTAATTGCATGAAAAAATGTTGTCGCTCCCATAGACCAATCGCATGAAAAATTGACTAATTTCTTCCATTCTTTCATGGTAATAGCAATGACACGTCAACTGCGGTGTGTGTGCAGCTGATATTATCTTTACCTATTGAGGCATTTGGTTTAGGAGTACACGCCGCCCGCCCGGGGCTGAGGTCAGCACACCCGGCGAGGCGGAGGCCGAGGCTCCGGAGGCGGAGGCTTCTAATGCCCCCGCGGGAGATGGGTCGCCGGCGAGGCCCATCGTGCTGCTGACCTGTGCCGGGGGGGATCCGGTCGGCGGGTCTCGCGGCGCTCGTCGACGCCCTCGTCGCCGGCGGACGCTGCGACGTCCACGTGTGTGCCCCTGAATCGTACGTGCTGCAATCTGAAAATCCGGGCGTCTTAATTTTCCCTTACATTGCTCGCACGATTGCAAAATATTGCTTGCTTCCATTGGATTTGTTGGGAGATTAAGCCAGTCCCGATTTGGGAGGCCCTGTTTGCTGCCATTTGCTTGTGATTGGGGAGCTGAACTGATTTGGGACCCTTTTGTTTATTTGAAGGGACAAGCCAGCCTGTGGCCACTCGATTACCATCCGTGAAACCATCACCGCGACATCCGTGGATTTCACAGGTGCTAAAGCTTTTGAGATATCAGGTGAGGGCTGTTCATTCAATTGTGCACAATTTTGGGTCACGCATTCGTGAGCCTGGTGATCCTACTATTTTATCTTTGCTGACTTTGATGGTTGCAAACTTAGGCACGCCCCGGTTGACTGTGTCTCATTGGCCTTATCTGGAAGGCTGTTTCCTTGGTCGTCTCCTGCTTTGGTATTGTGCTTGGCTATCCTTTCGGAATTGGATTTCCAAATGTTACTATCATGATGGCAATTTGATTCGTGTTTTAACGTAACAGCTCTATTTTTGTCTATACAGGTGATCAGCGGTATCAACGCAGGGCCAAACTGTGGATATGAGATGTATGCTCTTGTTTCAGAAATGGTCTATTTACTGTCCATTTTTATTTTATTATTCATTCATTTCAGAACTCTGTAGGTTCCACTCTTCTGCCATTGCTGCTGCAAGGGAGGCCTTAGTGTATGGGGTGCCTTCAATAGCAATCTCATTGAATTGGTGAGATGCTTCTACCTGTATTGAATTTATATTTCAAAATTTCTACATCATCAATGTGATTGGTCCATGACAACAACAATACATGATCGGTATATGTGACTAGGAAGAAGGATGAAGCCAAAGACAGTGACTTCAAGGATGCAGCCAAGGCCTGTTTACCATTGATAAATGCTGCCTTGGATGACATTGTGAAAGGAACTTTCCTCAGAGGATGCCTACTAAATATTGGAGTTCCAAGTGCACCATCGGCAAATAAGGTCATTTTCTCAATGATACTTCTGAACCTTAAATTCCACTTTAGAGGGAATGGTTACACCAAAAGCCCACCATTTTGACCAGCTATAGGCAATAAGTTGCAATAATAAGATTTGCTAAGCATCAAACTGCTTCAGTTAACTCACTACTAATTAGGAATTTCTTCACTTGTTATATCGACTTAATACGTCATAGTAATCATGTGGCTCCATTGGACATCTTGGCTCTGAATTTCCTTCACTACTACCATGTTGCCATGTATGTTGTGGCCTAGTGCGGCACTTTCTTGTGTCCCAGTGGGTTAATTGCTGCTTTCATCCATCATAAGTTCATAGCTCGACTTTGACTGCTGAGCTGTACAGAATGCTAAGCCCTGTAGGCATTACCTTAGTGATTCATCCAGAAGCGCACCATTTTCCCTCAAGCTTTCTTCAAAGAATATGCTAATCATATGGTTTATTCAATTATCTGCAAATCATGTCAACCTTTTGCTAAGTAGAAGCCAATTTTGATATGTAGATGCGATGATAATGACGAAGCACATCAGTTGAATTTATCTTGACTCGATTTGCATTCTCTTTTACATTTGTGATAGAAAAAGAAACTTGTAGCCCTGATGTTATCATGGTTCTCCCCTTATTATTAAATCTAATTACTATTTAATAATTTTATCTCTCTTCTGATGCCAGGGTTACAAATTGACCAAACAGAGTGGATACAGTCCCGCTCAAAGTTGGCAAGCTGTGTCAGCAAGCAGGCCCTCATCTGCTACTCACTTCATGGGCATGCATCAAAGCCTCGGTATTCAGCTGGCACAGCTTGGGAAGGATGCATCTGCAGCAGTAAGATTATCTCTCTCTATGCCACGGAAAATTTTCATGTCCTTTCCAGCACATTATTGAACTGATTGTTTCCTTAATCTTTAGGGAGCTGCACGGTAGAGTTAGTGCCCAACGAAAGACAGTCGAGGTTGAGTCTGTTGCAGCTTCTGGTAAACAAGAGATTCGAGAAGTGGTGAAGAAGTTATTCCGTGCTGAGGTGATTGCACTTTCTAGTCAATTTGACATAGAAATTAGTCACATTGTTGGTTGTTGTACAAACCGCTTCTTTGACTTGAGCTATTCTACTGTTATTTATATTTACGAGTCTAGAAATCATATTGAGAGCTGTTTTCTTCTCTTGTTACATCAAAATGCAGTTTGTCGAGAAGCAACATGAAGGTTTCGATGAGGATATCGATTTGAGAGCTTTGGAGAATGGATTTGTGAGCTCCCTCCCTCCCCCTCTCTCTCCCTCCCTCCTTTCAAATGGCTAAGTATTCACCTCACTTTACAACCTACAGATATCTGTCACCCCTCTGAATGTTCATGGGCCAGTGGAACCTGAACTGGCAGCCCCAGCTTCAGATTGGCTCTCAGCAGCTGCATCTCTAGACAAAGAAAAGGACGCTGCTCCAGCTACAGCTGACCAACAAGATGTTGCAGCTAAGGAAAAGGAAGCTCCTTTGGCAGCCTAACAAACACGCAGACACATGTACACACTCCATAGGTGTCTTAGTTCTGTGGCGACACAATCTTTTCTCTCCTGTTTACGAGTTTGGTTTGTTTAGTATTTTGCCCTCAATATTTGTTTGGTGCAATGTTTAATTTTTTTTATTCATCTTCTCTGCCGATTGCCGGCTTCCTTGGCCGTGCAATGATTTGATGCAGGTGGCCCTACATTTTGGATTTAACGATGTAGGCTACGGCAAGTGCCTAGCCCCCACTATTTTTTCAGTGTGGTTTGTTCTAGGAAGGTGTATTCAGCATGGGGTATGTGATTGGTTTTGTCTTGCTCCCGTCTGAACTATGTCCACGAAATGTATTTTGACCGCTTGTAACCTGGAATGCAATTGCAGCCATTTAATTTGCTAGTGTCATCTTGTCTTCTGTATTTTTCTTTTGCTATCAGGTCAGGGATTTTTTAGGCTTGTGTCTGGACATGCATGAAGTCACAATTTTCCAGGCACAAGTTTTCGGGCCCATGTTGTAACCTTATTTCGTTTTTTTTCCAACAACTGTGAGCTCGTTTCGTTTGTGACATTGCCTTGCCTGTACACCAAAATCATCCAGTTTTGTCACATTCGTAGTAACCCAAGGTAACCATCTTCTCGTTGTCAGACTGACATTAACATAACAAGTGCAGCATCAGTGACAAGCAACGGATAAATATGTAAAGGTAATCAGGATGATTTTTTTTCTTAAATTGAACTAAAAAATGGTGACAGTGCAATTTGCATGCACGAGCGCCCTTTAGTTGATTTGCACGTGCTGCAACGGCGAAACCTGTTACGGTTTACGGCGAAACTCGCTTGCGTACACCTTTTTCCTAAAAGCATCTATGCATCTAACATCTATAGAACTGTACAAAAATATGTGTGAAGTCTTGTTTCACAGCTTCCAAAGAAGTTGACGGGATGTGTCTTGTTTCAGCTTCCAAAGAAGTCGACCGGAGCAGTAGACAGCAGCAGTAACTCTGTTCAGTTCTGCACTGCCTCCATTGCCCTCGTCTCAGGTGAATCTGGCACACTGATGTACACCTTTCGCCATTTTTCACATAATTCACGATATATAAGTATGAAATCTGGCTTGGAAAAAGATAATCCAATGCCTATTTCTTCGATGCACACATCATCTCATGAGCTGCTTGCAGGCTGACTATTCTGAATCAATCCTAAACCGTTGTAGCCCAACGTGTTCACTTGAGCTGCCTGTTGACAGGCCCCTCTCTTTGTTGAACCCAGCTCTTCCTACTCTTAGAGGACCTGAACTTGAGTATCTTCGGAAAGAACCAGACGCATCCATACTATCATAACGCGCTGATGAAGTGAACAGCTCGGCAGAAAGCGCTGGGTCAACATCTATATCCATACTTGCTCTGCTCATGGCCTCAACATCTTGGACATGCAAATCTTGGCTAAAGCTTGTGGTTTCATTGAACTCGCTGCCTTCATTGCATACCAACTTTAGAGCTTGAACAACTTCACCCATGAATGGGCGCTGGTCTACCTCAGGCTGAACGCACATAGAAGCAATGGCTGCTACTTTTGCAATGCTGTCAAATGGAATGCTGCTCCCAAGTGAAGGATCTATGATTGATTCCAGACCATCCCTGCTTGTCAGAAGAGAACCAGCCCATGCAACTAAGTTTTCCTGTCCAGGAGGTCTTAACATATCTACCGGTTTCCTCCCTGTAAGAAGCTCAAGAAGAACAACACCGTAGCTGTAAACATCACTCTTTACTAGAAGATGCCCAGTCATTGCATATTCAGGAGCAACATACCTAAGAGGAATTGACCACAAATTTGTAATATAAGTTGATGATATGAATCAACTATGAAAAAGTCAGAAAGTAAAGATAGTTTAGAATCAGCATACCCAAAAGTTCCCATAACACGAGTTGAAATATGCTCGTTTCCCTCACCCAAAGCTGTCCTTGCTAAGCCAAAGTCTGACACCTTTGGGGTGAAGTCATGTTCCAATAAGATGTTACTGGACTTGAAATCACGGTGTATGACACGTGGACTTGAATCTTCATGCAAATATGCAAGTGCACGTGCTGCACCAAGTGCAATTTTGAGCCTAGCATCCCAATCAAACCGAGCAGCTCCCTTATCTGATCCTGCTTAGAATAATAATAATAATACTCTAAATCACTATATTGTATTTTGTTGGTATAAAGTGCCATAATATTCGATTTCAGATGCCCAAGAAAATATAGTGTACAAGCAAACTAACTAAGAGTAGATTGAAGTCTTGAAGATAGTTACTGTACTACACAACATGGACCATATCAATAATTCTAAATCACTAGCTTGTATTTTGTCGGTACAAAGTATCAAAAAACTGAAACACTGCAATTCAAACTAGCACTGATAGGTATCATGGGAGTAACACTGTCAAAACAGCTCTATTCCACTACATAATATAATCTGGCTTTTCTTGTCAGTCAAGTGTTTGGCTCATCTACTGCCAATGAAATGACTAAATTAAGTAATCAGAGAGAAATTATATGGTGAAATGAAGAAAGTCTTAGAGAGTTAAGTTATGGCAGCGAAGGAACTTTACCATGCAAGTGAGATTCCACACTGCCATTCGGAACAAGCTCATACACCAAACATCGACTATGCCCCTCTGTGAATATACCTATCAGCTTAACCAAGTTCCTATGATGCAATCGGCTAAGCATCTCAACCTCAGCCAAAAACTCCCGGGTACCTTGCTGATCGTCCCGCTTTAAAACCTTGATAGCAACCCGCTCGCCATCCTCAAGAATACCTTCATAGACACGCCCGAAACCACCCTTACCAATAATTCTGGACTCATCAAATTCTAGTGTAGCTCTCTCCATCTCAACCAGGCTAAACGTTTTGGCAGATCCTTTATATGCCACTAAACTTGAGCTGAAGGATGGGGCTGCTGAAATAGGTCTGCTTTCTAGCCTGTTCCCCACCATTGCAGAACCTGGTCCTGCATTTCCAATGCAATGAAGTGGGGCAAAAAGGACAGAACCAGCGTCATGGTTAATGGTTTGATAAAATTGTAACTATAAGTTTTAAAATTTCTCAAAGATGGATGAAATTGAATACTTAATCTTACATGCAAACATTTGTTTTTGGCTATAAAAACAACATTTACCGGTTTCTCAATGCCCTTGAAAGCTTAAAACAGGATAAGCATATTAGCGCACTAATTTCAGCACCTAAGGTAAGGAAAGGATGACCATTGCACTCTGGTTATTGTATATAATATACATCTGGTCAACTTAATATCTGACATGATTTTATCACCTCAAAGAAATAACGAACACAAATAACTATGACATTATTTAGTTTGGGGACGTGTAAGTTGCAATTATGTATGTTGATTTGTGTTCAAAATACTTGCAGAATCTCTTATATTTGAAGAATTTTAAAACTACTAGTACATTCTAGAAGAAATTAGTGGTCAAATCTACACAAGTACACATTGAAACCATGTAAGTAAAATGTGTCAAGTATTTGTGACCGGAGGGAATAACTGCTAAAGATGCATTAATATCTGCTGCCACATGGCCATGGTTCATGTATTCATAGAAAAAAAAGGGGTGGCAACTTATGTTTTTAGAAGAAAAAAGGCTCCCTAAGCTGCATGCTGCTGCCTTTTAAAGATGTCACATAGAAAGGCACAGACTAAAAAGTTAATGATAATCCACAAATAGAATGTCTTACTACCTGCAGGTTTTGTTGACACAGGTGAAGCTTCAGTTAAATGGCTGCGGTTTCTAAGCTTGAAATAAACCACCAGTGCAGCTCCAGCACATAAAATAAAGGCAAAAACACTTGATAGAATAATTATTATAGTTATTCCCCTGCCTTTTCTTTCTCTATGATTCCCCACATCAGCAGCAAGTGGATGTAAACCTGGACCATTTACATTGCTAAGACCATTGTTCAGGCTTGCTGCTGGTGGTGACGGGGGAAGACCTGCATGAGTAAATGATATTGTGCATATCATGACCATGCTTTGTGGTAGAAAAGAGGAAAAATGACAAAATGAATTGCGCTTCAAATCAAATAGTGGAATATCAGCAAGAAAGGTTGAAGAGACTAATATAATTAGAAAAATGATACTCCCTCCATTTCAAATTATAAGATGTTTTTGCTTTTCGAGATACATAATTTTTGCTATGCACTTAGACTAGATACACAGTAAAAACAATTTATCTAAAAAAACAAAATATTTTATAATTTGGAATTGGAGGGAGTATTAAGTGGAACAACATGAAGATGTGGGGAACTCTAAGCCATCTAACTAGTATGTCTAGAGTTAGAAACATGTCTAAGATGATAGGGAGATCCCCATAGCTGGTCTGCCAGCAAATAGAGACTTTACATGACTCCTACCGAATATCCGAACGTGGGGGATTACGAAGGATGACAGGGCTGTCACCACCCTGCCACCTACCCCTCTGCCCGTGGGATACCCGCATATCCACTGATCTCCGCATACCTGAACACCATGTTCACGTACTTGGAAACAACTCCTAACCCCCGCGGGCCCCAACCCTACGGATTGACAGGCTAGGTTAAGAGCAACCGTAACAGCCCAGTGAACCATCATCTCATCCCTAATTCTACTTCTATTCATACAAATTAGATGAACGATGAAGAACATGGTATCAAGAACATAGCACAAGAACTAAGAACTAGTTCATATACTATGAACATGATATAAACATAACTATACTCTAGTTCATATGCATGATTATATAAAGATAATAAGAACTTGCTCATGGAAGAAGACTGAATATTATTCATACCAAGATGATCCTTTCTTCCAAGGAGACAAGCTCTCCTTGGTAGCTCTTGCCTTGCTCTACTACTACTCTATACTAAAGATACAAGTGAGAGGTGTGAGGAAATGTAGACTCCAAATGATGTGTGTGTTACAAATGAGGGGGAGCCATCTATTTATAGCTCAACTAGGACGGTTCGTGGGATCTAAATTTGGTAGGAGGTGAAACCGTCCTATGCATGGCGGCATGCAACCGCCAGAGAAAGGTGGGGCCGGTTTGCCGCCACCAAGGTTGCGCCCGCAACCAGGTGCGCCCGCAACCTGGTGGGCCCCACCTGGCCACCGCCTTCGCGCGGTGGGCTCCCTGTTGGACCTCCTTTGCTTCTTCGGTTACGGATGGATCCAGTTCGGTGTTGAAGGTGGGCTTCTTGATTATTTTTGATTGCGCATTTCTGAATTCGTCTTTTGGATTTTGCGCTTTCTCCATTATGTTGTTTTCTTCCACTTGGTACACTATATATCCTGCAAAATAATAATACCATGGTACAAGTGGAACTATATCAATAGTAAAAGCATATGTGATTTAAATATGTTTATTCCTCCTCTTTTTAATCTAAGTTGGCAGTATAAAATCCTCCATAGTGACTGCCAACAATTACGATCAGGCCTAGTTCTTCTTTGAATTTGAATTTCTTATTTGTTTTGTTTTGCCCTTCTCTAGATTTGGCATTTTGCACTGTTCTTCGTGATGTTGCACATTTCCACTTGTTTTACCTTAAATCCTGCAAAAACACAAATACTAGGGTACAAGTGGAATTTGTTAGTAGTAAGGGCATATGTGTTTTAATATGTTCATTCTTCCTCATTTTAGTCTAAGTTGGCGGTATAGAATTTTCTGTTATTAACCGCCAACAGCCACCATTTGGCACGGGACCGGGCTCATTCGAACGAGCAGGTCGAGCGGCGCTCACCTAGGAACAAGATGACGACCCAGGCCAGGCGAGGACGGAGGGTGACGGAGAGAAGCGGACGGTGACACCCTGCAAACGGCGGCGGCTCGAATTAAACCAAATTGAACAAAAATAACCGCACCGGAGTGTTTGGGAGGTCAAGGCGAAGCTAAATGGCGAGCTTACGGCGAAGAAAACCCCACGGCCGCGACGAATTGACGGCGGTGGCGCTAGGTCAATGGCGGCGGCTCTGCGGCTTGAGGCGAGCAAGGCGGCTGAGCGCTAGGATTTGGGGGAGCGAATGCGGGTGCCGAGGCGGGGATTTTATAGCCCGAAGGCATGCAGCGCGCGACCCAGAGGAGACGAGGTGGGACTTCGGTCGGGGTTCCCTGCTCCGGTTTGCTGGCGAGCCGGAGATGGAAGAAGTGGAGGCGGGCCCCGCGCGTCAGCCGGAGAAGGAGGGAGGCGGCTGCTACCGGCTGGGCCTTTTTGGCCAACTCGGCCCATGAAGGAAACAGGCCACTCGGGCCAAAGCAAAGGAAGGCAAGGGGAATGGCCAGCAGGCCGAACTGGGCCTGGCGGCCAGAAATCAAGGAGAAGAGAATTCCCTTTTCTTTTTATTTTCTAGCTTTAGTAAACTCATTTTTAAATAACTTTTGAACTCCTTTTTGTAAAAACAGTCAAAGCCTGACATCACAACAGAAAATATGCAGCAACATGAATGCACAAGCATGTTTCTAGCTAAGACATATTTTATTTCACCAAAATATTTATTTTGCCTAATTAAATGCCCACAAAATTACATAATTAAATCATTTAAACTATTTTTAATAGCATGCAAATTTTAGGGTGTTACAAATACTTGGGCGAAGGCCCCGTGCGGCGGGGTGGCACACCGAACGGCGCCTCCTCGACGGCAAGCCGCGTACCGAATCCGGGCCTCCTAGCCTTAGATCCGTCGATGCCCATGCCGGATCCTCCCGCGTTCGGCGACAGCCCCGGCCGCCCATGTCTTCCCCAGCCTCTGTGGAGTTCTGGCGGCCGGGCGGGGGTCCGGCTCCTCCGGGGGCAGACCTTGTGGCCCCACCTGCGACGGAACACCGACGAAGCCGGCGACGACGCGCTCCCCCAACCTCCCCTTCATCCCCGTCTCCACACTTCGGCTGGCGGCAGTTTGGCCCGGGCCGGTCCGGGCCGGCAACCGTGGCTGGTCGGGCAAGCTATCTGGGCCTTCTGCCATGGCGGGTTGGTGCCGGGCACGTGGCTGGCCGACCTTGGCCGGCCATGGTGACCGGGATGCCTCGACAGTTACTGGGATGGCCATGCTGTGGAGTGGAGGGCGCTGTTTGGCCGCGGGCATGCCGGCGACGGGGCAATGTGCTCTCTCTCTCTTGTTGCAGGGTCCAATGGCGGCATGGTGGATGCAGTTTGGTCGCGGGCTTGCCGGCGGCGGGGCTGCATGGTTGTGCCCGTCTTGCTGGTGCGCGCATTCCGCCGTTGTGGGCGAAGTCCGAGAGCGGCTCCACATGGCGTGTCGGCGGCCGGCATTTGTTGACCGATGCGCGCCTCCTGCCATTGCGGGCGAGTCCGATATGTCTCCGCATGGTGTGGCGGCGACCGGTAACCCCTACTCTGTTCTGGCGTGACGGCTTGCTAGTGTGCGTCGCTCTCCGTCTCGGGCGAGTCCGGTATTGGCTCCGCACGGTTTGGTGGTGGCTAGTAAGCTCCCCTCCCCCCTCCATGGAAGTTAGTCGGTGCGCGCCTCCCGCTAACGCGGGCGAGTCCGAGTTCGGCTCCGTGTGGTGTGGCGGCGGCCGGCTCCCCCCGTCTCCTAGCGCGCTTGTTGCTGGTGTCTGTCTCACCGTCGTTTTGGGCGAGTCAACAAGAACACTGACATTGGTTTCTGGGCGAAAGCCTAGCTCAGATTTCTCTGGGCCAGTTGTTGGCACTTCTTAGCGACAGCAGAAAAATCTGCAAGCGCACGGAAGTACCGTTGTAGCACTTCACCCGGAAGTATATCAGAGTATCATATTTTCCCAAAGGAACGGTATAAAAGTCGATAGACTCTTAGTTAGTTGGCCCAGAAGAAGGTATGAAGGGTAATTTAGGTGGAGAGGATACTCTAGGTAGAACTACTAGGCGAAGAGAGCTTTCCCACTATTTGTTGCTTCAGGCCCAGAGGTAGATTCCTGGGTTCAGCCAGGCGATCCTTCTATCAGCCCTACTCTGTGACCGAACGTGGGGGATTACAAGGGATGACAGGGCTGTCACCACCACTGCCAGATACCCCACGTCTACGCCAGCGACTACTACTCTAGCGGTGGCCACAGTGCAAACAAAGGTAGACTCTGACTTAGACACCACGTCTACGCCGGCGACTACTACTCTAGCGGTGGCCAGGAACTTCCGTCTTTATCAGGAGTCCTCTTACTAGAGCACCCGCCCAAAAAAGGACGAACGATGAGTCCACAACAAATAGCTTTATGAAAGTAACTTCGCAAAGTAATTAGAAACCCGAATGTAATCACAAACCTCGTACTTCAAGTAGTAAGACAAATGTAGAGGTCAAGTTGGAGCGAGAGCCGACAGACCCGGCACTTCGTCCACCCTAGAGCAGAACTTGCTTGATCCCGCTTCTACACTTCAACTCTTTCCTCACTCTCTCTAATCCCTAGAGTAGAATAGCTAGGAGCTAATCTAGTGGAGAATGTAGCACTACTCCTTCTATTTTTCTTCTTGTATCTTGATGATGTGAAAAGTGGAGAGGAGGCACCATTTTATAGCTCCATAGGACGGTTCGTGATAATCTAAATTTGGTAGTAGGCGAAACCGTCCTATGCATGGCGGCATGCAACCGCCAGAACAAAGTGGGACCGGGGAACCGCCAGGGGGGTTGCGCCCGCAACCTGGGTGGGCGCCCCGGCCACCGCCTTCGCGTGGTCGGTTTGGTGTTGGGCCTGGACTTCTGCCACGGTTATGGATGGACCCAGTTCTTTTGTCAGGTGGACTTTTCTATTTTTCTTGGTTTGCGCCTTGTGTAAATACGTTTTCTTGAAATGCGCTTTTCCGTGTTTATTTGCATCTTTCCACGTGTCATACCTGAGATTGTCATAAATACCAAAACTCGTGGAAATGTTAGTAGAAAGTCCTACCTTCTATTTATTTTATTTATAAAAATTATATTTATTTTTATTAGTTAAGGGTCGCCAACACCAGTGACGAATCCCTTTCTTGAAGGCGTCATTGAAGAACCTCACAGGAATCCCCTTCTTGAAGGCGTCATTGAAGAACCTCACAGCTTTTGCTGCAGTCTCTTGGTTCGACCTGCTCAACACCTCGGTACACGACTCATGGCGAAAGCCATGCTGAGCCTTGCAGAGTTTCTCTTCACGCTCGGCTGACGATGACTACGCTCTCGGCGTCGTTCACCTCCTTGGAGGCATTGTTGTTGAGTTCATGTATCTTGGTTGGTGGTGTTGTTGTTGTTGTTTTTCTCTCCATCTTTCGCCCTATGCTCGGGCGTTTTTTGTTGTAAACAAAACCTTGTACTATACAATGGGCCATTTGGGGCCAATATATATATATATTCAGGTGGGGAACGCCTCCCCCGGTGACCATTCAAAAAAAATACACAGTATTCAAATATAGAGTTATGAGGAAAAGGATTTAACATTATTATTTTTGAACCCGCTAACATTCAGGCCGTCTATTAAGAAGGTTCTTTTAGTTAGTGAAAGGAGATCAGAGGCCCAGCCTGTGTTTCGCTGGCGCGTGTGGCAAAAAAAAATCAGAAAAGAAAAAAAGAGGAAGAGTAAGACTGTAGGAGTAGTACATCACTATCGCTCTTGTCCCATGCAGAGCTGAGAAGCATGCAGCAGGTGCTCATGGTCCGTCCTGAACTCTGATCCATCCCATTTTAGAATTCAGAGGCAGAGCCTGTGACTTCACTTTGAGAAGGTGAATCATGCACTGCACAGAACCATGAAAAGCATGAGGCACGATCATGCCAGATGCATGACTTGGTCCAAAAACTTCTCATGCAATTGCCTGATGTAAGCTGTAAGGATAGAAGTAAAAGACAGAGCTGATAGTACCTGGTTTTTGAACAGGAGCATTGTTCTGACTGGCTTTGCCCACCATGCTGAAGTAGTTCAAATTCCTTCACTTGCATTGTTAAGTTCCCAAATCAATGCAAGAAGGCCTCCAATTATGTCAAGTTCTGAAAACAATTTGATAAAATCATGTCATCATTAGAATCTTATATAGAAATGGACTTCTGGTCTTTATGAAACAAGGAAAAAGGGACTTGAAAAAACAGTTTTAACTTTCGTGATCACATTAATTGCTTAACTCATGGAACGAAATAAATTGAGGTTTACTCAAACTTGTTGCTGCCTCTTGTATCCTTGTGCCTGTAGCCACCATCCATGTGTCATGAATACCTGACAGGTGGGCCCTCAATACCGACGCAAGACGGTGGCGGTTGCCTGGCTGGCAACAGAAGACGCGGAGGGATAAAAGGCAGAGGAAGCTTCCGGTCGAAGCAAGAATTCTGGCAATTGTCTAGTTCATAGTTTATAGCTTTAGACTAGAATTCCTTAATCATTTCCAGCGGTTTACCGCTTGTATCCAGACATAGTTTCAGTTCATCATTAAAATCGGCCAGTTCATCTCCCCAAATCCCCTCTGAACTGCCCCTGAATCCTCTGTTCTAGATAAGTTCATTACATTTGGTATTCAGTCGAATCAAGGGGGGGGGGGGATTTTTTCTCCCGGTTCATCGGATTCGGGCTGGCTCCGCCGGGGCGCCCGACGAAGATCCAGATCGAGATGGCGGCGTCGCTAGAGGAGGTGCAGAAATCGATGGGGGCCCTGTCCGAGCAGCTCGCCGGCGTCAAGGATCTGCCGCGACAGTTCGAGGGCTTCCAGAAGCTGGTGCAGACCGCGCTCGACAAGCTCGATGGTATGGAATCATGGAAGACCATCGCCGAGATCTCCATGGGGAAGATGATGGACTCCTCCAAGCAGGCGACGCAGCGGCTCCAGCAGTTGGAGGGGCGTCCTCTGCCGTCGGCAGGGGAGACACCAGGTGCGGCGACTCTGCATCAAGCGCCTCCGCTCGGCCTCCAGCAACCGTCGCCGCCGACAAATCCTCAGCAACCACCTCCGCTGCCGCGTCCGCCACCGGTGGTGGTGACGTCGCCCCCAGCACCAGGGGTGGTGACGATGCATACGTACCAGGGAGGTTGGGACCTCAACGCCACACCGGCGTCAGGCTCCTCCCCATCGCCCAGCGGGCACGGCGTTCCATAGGACCACCGGGTTGTTTGCGGCGGGCCCCCGAGCGCCCAGCCGTAGCACCCGGTCACGGGTATGCATCCTGATCCCATGAACCCGTAATTCCACCATGAATTCGATGCTGCACCATCTAGTCGCCCAACACCTGTTCCCAAATTCGATTTCCCGAAATTTGATGGTGATAATCCTCGATTGTGGCGTGATCATATGGTTTGTTTCATCGAGGTATACGGGGTGCATCCGGCGATGAGGACAAGGTGGGCGGCCCTCAACTTTCAGGGTGCCGCAGTGGTGTGGCTTCAATCGGTGGAACAATATGGTAGGATCACTGATTGGGATAAGTTGTGTGAACTGGTGTTTGCCAAGTATGATAAGCATCAGTATCAGAAACAACTCAGGCAGTTGGAGTCATTGCGTCAGACGGGTTCGGTGACTGATTATCATTCAGAGTTCGAGAAGTTGGCACATGGGATTCTGCTATATAACCCAGCTTATGATCATACATTCTTTGTGACCCGTTTTCTGTCAGGATTGAAGGAAGAGATCAGAGCAGCCATTGCTCTACATTAGCCAAGGGATGTGGATACAACCAGTGCTCTGGCCTTGATTCAAGAAGAAGAGTTAGAGAACATGAAGAATAAACCTCTGAACAAACGCTTCTTCAGATATGTTGACAAGGGTCCTCAAGAGAAGGAGACCACCAACAAACCCAGGCCTGATCAAGAGGACAAGCTGTCTACATTGAAGCAGCACAGAAGGAAGCATGGCTTGTGTTTCAAATGTGGTGGCAAATGGAGTATCACTCATAAGTGCCCTGAGCAAATTCCACTGCATGTGTTAGAAGAACTCTGGGATGCTGTGGATCTGTCTTCTGAAGATTCTGATCCAGCTCAGTGTGAAGATCAAGAAACAGATGAAGTGATATGTGCAGTCCAAACACCTAACAAGCAAAAAGCATCCCATAGACAAACTTTGAAATTACTGGCCAGAATTGGGAAACAACAAGTCTTGGTACTGGTTGATTCTGGCAGCATTGGGACATTTATCAGTGAGAAGTTAGTCCAAGATCTGAATATTGCTCCCACCCAATGTGAGTCTGTCACATTCAAGGCAGCCAATGGAAGTCCTCTACCATGCTCTGGGTGTGTACCTGAGTTACAATGGTGGGTAGATGGTCAAAAATTTACCTCTGAAGCAAAAATCTTGCCACTCAAGTGTTATGACATGATTGTGGGAGAAGATTGGTTAGAAGTTGTGAGCCCTGTATGGGTGGATTTCAAAACCAAGGAAATGAGGGTAACTGTCAAAGGCAAGAGGGTGACATTGCATGGTCTGCAAGAGCAGCACAAAAAATGTTCTCCCATTGGACCCAAGAAGTTGCTGAAATTATTGAAGCATGGAGCAGTTCTGTCTTGCTTGCAAATCACTTCAGCTGACCAGGAGCCCTCTGGACTGGACAGTATACAGAATGAACTAGCTTCAGTTCAGGAAGATGATGCTGCAGATATACCATCTTTAGTGCTCCAATTGATGAACCAGTTTTAGCACTTGTTCAATACACCCTCCACTCTACCACCACATAGGGAGGCTGATCATAAGATCAATTTGGTCCCTGGGGCTCAGCCTGTGAAGATAAGGCCTTATCATTACTCTCCCATACAGAAAAATGAGACTGAGGCTCAGGTCAAGCAAATGTTGCAAACTGGAGTTATCAGACCCAGTTCAAGTGAGTTTGCATCACCAGTATTGTTGGTCAAAAAAAAGGATGGAACCTAGAGATTCTGTATTGACTACAGGCATTTGAATGCCATTACTCTGAAAAATAAGCATCCCATGCCTGTAGTAGATGAGCTGCTGGATGAGATTGCTGGAGCCCAGTGGTTCACAAAACTTGACTTCAGCTCTGGATATCATTAGATTAGAATGGCACAAGGAGAAGAATTCAAAACTGCTTTTAGAACACATCAAGGCCTATATGAGTTCTTGGTTATGCCATTTGGGCTGACAAATGCCCCAGCCACATTTCAGAGTCTGATGAATGTCATCTTTGCAACATTTGCTCAGAAAAGGAGTGCTTGTGTACATGGATGACATACTGATCTACAGTAAGACCCTGGAAGAGCATGTGAGACTGTTAGAACAAGTCTTCAGTATACTACAACAGCATCAGTTCTTGATAAAAAGATCCAAGTGTTTGTTTGCTCAATCAGAAGTGGCTTACCTAGGTCATATTATTTCTGCACAAGGTGTGGCTACAGATCCTGACAAAGTTCAGTCAGTGAGAAATTGGCCAACACCATCCAACATCAAGCAACTAAGAGGCTTTCTGAGCTTAACTAGGTACTATAGGAAGTTCATTCAGCACTATGGGGTGATAGCAAGACCATTGACTGAACTTCATAAAAAGGGCAAACAGTACCAGTGGACACCTCAAACTGAACAAGCTTTTCAGTTGCTTAAACAAGAGTTGATCCAAGCCCCTGTCCTGACAGTCCCAAACTTCCAAGACACTTTTGTACTAGAAACAGATGCAAGTGATTATGGAATTGGTGTTGTGTTGATGCAAGCTGGTCATCCTGTGGCATACTTGAGCAAGCATTTGTGCCCAAGAAACCAAACACTCTCAGTGTATGAAAAAGAGTGTATGGCCATACTAATGGCTATTGATAAATGGAGACCATATCTACAGCATCAGAGATTCATCATTAGGACTGATCAGAAAAGCTTACTATATCTGACTGAACAAAGGGTCACTTCCAAGATTCAGCACAAGGCTTTGGTGAGGTTGATGGACTTGGACTATCAAATTCAGTACAAACAAGGCATTAACAATGCAGCAGCTGATGCCTTATCTAGATGCTCAACTAGTACTGAGGTGTGTCTTTGTGTCATTTGTGTACCCGGCTTGGGCACAAAAGTTGAAAGATGCTTATGAAGACCATCCAGCAGATAAAGCTCTTCTTACTGAACTGAGTGTAGCTGGTCAGAATGACAAGGGCTTTACCCTGGAAGATGGACTGATCAGATTCAAAGGGAGAGTCTGGGTTGGTTACAATAAATTGGCCCAACAACACATCTTGCAAGCATTACATGCCAGTGGTTTGGGGGGTCATTCACGTGTGACTGCCACATACCATAGAATCAAGTCCTTATTTGCTTGGCCTCATTTGAAGCAGGATGTGCAACACTATGTGCAATAGTGTGAGATTTGTCAACAGGCCAAGGTTGAGCATTCTAAAACACCAGGGTTGTTGCAACCTGTACCAGTTCCATCTAAGAACTGGGAGGTCATCAGCATGGATTTTGTTGAAGGACTTCCCACATCTGAGCAATACAATGCCATTCTTGTGGTTATTGATAAGTTCTCTAAGTATGGTCATTTCATTCCAATTCATCATCCATACACAACATTGAAGATTGCTAAGGTTTTCTTAAAGGAAGTATATAAGCTGCATGGGCTTCCCAAGACTATTATCACTGACAGGGATCCTGTGTTTATCAGTGCCTTGTGGCAAGAGCTGTTCACATTGTCTGACACTCAACTTTGCATGACCTCATCTTATCACCCTCAAAGTGATGGACAAACTGAAAGATTGAATCAGTGTCTTGAAGGCTTCTCGAGATGTACTGTTCATTCTTGTCCAACTAAGTGGAGCAAATGGTTGCCAGTAGCTGAATTTTGGTATAACACCTCTTATCACTCTGCTTTGGGCAAGACACCATTTGAGGTGCTTTATGGTCAGACACCAAGACAGTTGGGCATAGAGAACCTCAAGCTCAGTAAAGTCCCTGACCTGGAGAAATGGATGCAAAACAGGGAGTTGTTGTCAAAACTCATTCAGCAGCAGTTGTTAAGAGCTCAGCAGAGAATGAAAGATCAAGCTGATAAGCATAGGCAAGAAAGAGAATTTCAAGTGGGGGACAAGGTATACCTCAAGCTTCAGCCATATGTTTAGTCCTCTGTTGCTGCTAGGTCCAATAAGAAGTTGTCCTTCAAATTTTATGGACCATATACAGTTTTGGCAAAGGTGGGTTCTGTGGCTTATAAGTTGGACTTACCTTCACACAGTAAGATCCATCCAGTGGTGCATGTATCACAGCTCAAGAAACATGTACCCAAGGATGCCATGGTGGATACAGATTTGAGCTCCATGGTAACTGATCCAGACAGAGTTCTCTGCCCTGTGAGTATTTTGGCTGACAGAACTGTTCGAAGAGGAGCCAAAGTGATCAAGCAGGTGTTGGTGCAATGGGAAGCTCTCCCAGCTCATATGGCAACTTGGGAGGATGCAAGGGAAGTGCCTAGGCGCCAAGTTCAGAATTCAACAGTCTGAGGACAGTCTGTTTGGCAAGAGCGAGGAAATGTCAGGAATACCTGACAAGTGGACCCTCAATACCGACGCAAGACGGTGGCGGTTGCCTGGCTGGCAACAGAAGACGCGGAGGGATAAAAGGCAGAGGAAGCTTCCGGTCGAAGCAAGAATTCTGGCAATTGTCTAGTTCATAGTTCATAGCTTTAGACTAGAATTCCTTAATCATTTCCAGCGGTTTACCGCTTGTATCCAGACATAGTTTCAGTTCATCAATAAAATCGGCCAGTTCATCTCCCCAAATCCCCTCTGAACTGCCCCTGAATCCTCTGTTCTCGATAAGTGCGTTACACCATGTGTATACTGTATAGTCTCCCTTGTAGTTCAGAAATTGAATACAGCACATCGTCATTACCAACATGCTAAAATCAAATCATATGAAGAAGCACCCTAACTCAAATGGGCACAACAACAATCTATATACAAACGATCTGATTGTACTGGCCAGCGCCGGATCCATTTCTTGTCTAGCCTTAACGCAGCAAAAAAATTAAAATTAAAATCAGAATGACAGATAAGAGACTCTATTCTAAATAAGAAATTCGAGAAGAGATCTGATTTTCTGGCGGCTAGCATGCCCATGCTGAAGATGACCAGGTTGATGGTCGAAGCAGAAGCGGGCGAGGCAGCCGGCCGGCCCGAAGTGGAGGTCGGCCGTAGTGGTTAGGTTGAAATCTCGGAGGGGCCGAGCCCACCACGGCCTGGTGAGCTATTTGGATCAGCCTCGCAAGGCAGGGGCGCCCGGCGGCCTGTGACCTGGAAGAATTGGAGAGGAGTCGCGAAGTTCCACCTGGCGTGCTTCGGCCGTCAGGCGCGGATGCCCGGAGGGGAAGCACAGGCGGGCCGCCGAGGGGAGGGGGGCTCTCGGGCGTCCCCGGACGTCGCGGCGCGGGATTGTGACCGCCGGGGCCAGACCATGTTGGAGCGTGGCAGCCGGGCGTCACCGCCGCCGTGTGCAACCCTCGCACGTGGGGCGGCCACCGCTGGAGCTGGGCGTCGCCGCCCGATATGTTTCTTTGGCGGCACGGTGGCGGACACGCCCACCGAGGCGGCCGATGAGGCTGTGGTGGACAGGGCCAGGACCAGCCGACGGCATCAACGGAGGAGTCCTGGCGTTTCTTTCTTTTTCGCAAAACAGAAGAAAATGGTGGCACGCGTGGGAATGGAACGCTCGCAGCTAGAACATCTCGTGCAGAGGGTGCGGGTGCAGAGGGTGCGGGTGCGGAGGGTGAGTGAGAAGCGGCTTCTCACCTTTTAATCTTCACCGTTGTATCCGTAATTAGTATGTTTTGAGTCGTTGATTTTGAAGAAGGGAGATGGTTTGGAGAAATTTTCAATTATTATGGTAGAAATTAGTGCGTGGTTTTTCTTTTCCGCCGGCATTAGCAGTGATCCGGACGTAACGTCGCTGCTCGGTGCCGACCTGGGAGAATTTCAGTGCCTGCTCAGTGAAAAGTCTGGGCTCTCCAGCTGGGGTGATTCTAGAAGTGAAGTGAAAGTTTGAGCAGGAAACAAAAAGATAGCTTAGAGTAATCATTTCGTCATTGACTGCACGTGTTGAACTTGGAAAGTGACGTTTAGCGGTTTAGGTCGGGCCGTCGCCGTTGGGGGTCACTTTCCGCTCGTGGTAAACCGGTAACTGGTAACCTTTTCTTGACGGCCGACAAAAAATGTTCACACCGGGACAGGGCTGCCGTCAAACACGGCGACTAGTTTTCGGCTGGCCAGGGCTTGAGCGGCTACTTTCATGTTCTTTTATTTAAAGTACGTTGATCGTATATAAGCAAACAAAGACCCACGCCACGACGCCGGCTACAAAAGATAAGATACTTCCTCCGGCTATAAACGAACAAATCACCAAAAAAAAAAAAAAAACTATACCTCTAGGTTCAAATTATACTATTACATCACCAAAATAACATAGGTCTTTGTATTATGTCGTACCGATGTTTTTACCCCTCAAAACCAAGGGTGAAGGGTGTGTATGATTCTCTTGCCTAGCACTATAAAGCTTCACTCGGAGGTCGGAGTCGTTTAGCAGAAAAGTTTGCTTCACTAAGCAAAATCGCTCAGCTTGGCAAGTATTTTCTTGCTAGTGAGAACTGAGAAGAGCCAATTTGACTCTCTCGTCTGGGTAAGCTCACTCGCTTTGTCCAACTCGCTATCTACTCAAACTAAACCCATTGGTGGCATTGTACAAGCAAGCAAACTAAGCATTGAACCATACAATGACCTTGCTTTGTCGAGCTAGTTTAGAAAGCCAGGTTCAAAGCAGGCCCCATATTGCCTCTATATTCTTTTTACATGCTCCACTCTCTACTGTTGATACCATCCACGAAGCTCCAAGCTTCACACAATAGGTGTGCTTACTTTGCTCTTAGCTAGCTTTGTTTGGCATTGTGAACATCTTTATGTACCTGATTTTGGAGTGCCTGGATTTGAGATCTTTACTTGGCGCACCCTGAGCATAGATTCTATGTCTACCATGCCAGGACCACTGGTCCATCGTACTCCCTCTATCTCTAAAAAAAAATGTCACCGCGTTTTCGAGAAATAACTGCTAAGAATTTTAATAAATAATAAATATAATTGATTAATATTATAATTAGTATCATTAGAAAGATCTTTGACTCTAGTTTTTTAACAAAATTATTTAAAGATATAAACATTATACGTATTTTTTTTACAAATCAAATCAAACTAAATTTATGACACGCATCTCACGACAATATTTTTTAGGTACGGAGAGAGTACTATAAATGAGCAGCTAGCCAGTACCAGCTCGGAAGTTTGCCTGCAATCGCTGCTTGGAAGTTTGCCTGCAATCGCTGCCCCCTGCTGCGCCTGACCTCCATGTGATGAAATCTGGGCCTTGTTTAGTTCCACCCAACTTTCCCTCCAACTTCCAAGTTTTTCCACTCTCTCTCCATCACATCAATTATTTCCCGCATGTAAATAGTATTAAATATAAATAAAAAATAACTAATTGCACAGTTTGGTTGTAAATCACGAGACGAATCTTTTTGAGCCTAGTTGGGCCACGATTGGACAATATTTACCACAAACAAACGAAATGCTCTGAGGACTTTACAATCTCTCTCCTCTCACAAATTTGTTGCCGCATGTAAAGAGTATTAAATATAAATAAAAAAATAACTAATTACATAGTTTTGTTGTAAATCATGAGACGAATCTTTTGAGCCTAGTTGGGCCACAATTGGACAATATTTACCAAATAAAAACGAAGTGCTCTGAGGACTTTACAATCTCTCTCCTAAAAACTCACGTGGAACTAAACAAGGCCAAGCGGTGTAAAATATTTCTTCAAATATACCAAAGATATACTAGTATCCAACAACCTTGTTCACTTTCCCCTAAATTTTAAGTTTTTTTCACTCCGTCTCCATCACATCAATTTTTACCGCATGCATGGAGTATTAAATGTTAGTAAAAAAAATAAGTAATTACACAGTTTAGTTATAAATCACGAGACGAATCTTTTGAGCCTAGTTGGTCCACGATTAGATAATATTTACCAAATACAAACGAAAGTGCTACAAGAGTTTGGCAAAAAGTCTTTACTGTGAAATGGGGAACAAGCCAACATGTGTGTGTCTAACACAGACATTTGGATCTGTAGCACTGTGTGAGTTGTGCTTGTTCAGCGATCGCGTGTTTCACGTTAAGTTGTCTTATATATAGCCATGGTTTGTATTTGGCGATGGTATAGGATCTGAGGCATTATTGCCACACGTAAAAGTAGCTGAGTCTCGATAGATGAGACACGTACAGGGCCAGACCAAAGAAACGTGCATCGCATCTTTTGTCTGGTACTTCCTTCGTTTCGAATTACAAGATATTTTGATTTGTGTAGATTTATTGATTTTACTATATATCTAAACATAAGTGTATATCTAAATATATAGTAAAATTCATATATCTAAAAATGTCAAAACATCATCTTATAATTTAGAATAGAGGGAGTATTCGCAATACGTGTGCATAACCATTTAAATGTTCTCTCACATCTCTCCTCTCATGTCACTTTGAGCACTCAACAATCCCACATTTCTCGCGAGCTGTGCAGCGTACACTATGCTTAGAAATCCCAGCTAGCTACACATCCAATCAGAATTGGATTATTATAAAATCCACATGATAATTCCTACCCGAGATGCAGCAGGCTATTGCAGTTCCGGGAACACGTGCAGCCCACACCTTCCACTTATTCCTTAGTATAAAAATATAGTCAATTTAGGTAATATTTTGTAGATAAAATCAAGATAAATAGTATGGTGCCAAAAAAGGCACATTTATTATATCCAGTTTCCGGTGTACAGCTCACTGGCATGTGGTAGGCTGGGCTGCACATGTTCCCGGAACTGCAATAGCCTGCTGCATCTCGTTGCACGTCCTGGAATTGGCCACTCCTGTTGGCCTAGTTGATATTTTAATCGGTCAATCTATGTTTGGGCTCAAACCGAAATGACGTTCGAATTTGTTGTCATTGCCTAGATGAGCGCAGCAACTCTTACCTGTTGTGTGGTCCATCGTATACCCTAATAAAAAATATATATCATCTAATCATGCAGCACCCAACCGCCGCGCATCCAGACCCACGTGCTGAACGACACGATGTGACGCGGTGCAAACGATGGACACCACACGAGGCTCGTGTGCCCGCAGGTTGCACGCCCCGTACCTCACTTTTTTTTTCGAAGACATGAGACACTCATACACGTAAGCGCACACTCACCCTTATGAACACACGCACGCACATCCTACCCCTATGAGCACCTTCGAAGAATTGAGATGGACCGACAAATCTCGAGATTAACGAAGTCACCGCAGGCGTCTCGCTGTCGACGGGCACGTCGCCTACCACTGAAAGCATAGCGCCGTTAAATCTTGGATAAATCCAGAAAAATGCTAGCACCCGTGTCAAGTCTCGGACTTGAACCCGGGTAGGCAGGTTCCACCACAAGGAATCCAACCAGCTGAGCTATCGCTCAGTTCGCGCCCCGTGCCTCACTCCTGCCTGCATCTGTTCCAGTCCAGGTGCCCACTCCTGCTGTATTGTCCATGTGCTTTATTATTTTTTTTCAAAACTAGAGCCAAATGCAACGGTAGCCCCCTGGCTAGCTACCTGTGTGCTGCATGTGAATGATCTAGCAATACTGACATACGCGTGGTTTATCCTCTTAGGAAGATACTAACAACATACTAAATGCTGACAACGTACTTGGCGCTACTGATAAAATACTAAAGTTATACTTACGGACAAATATCGATAGCATATACATTATGTCCATGTGCTTTATTATTTTTTCAAGGCTAGAGCCAAATGCAACGATAGCCCCCTAGCTAGTTGTATCCATTTCATCACCTGTGTGCAGTGGCGGAGGACGGAAAAAATTAAGGTATGGCGAAACTCATAACATTTGTGGTGCTATCACCAAACCAAAATCTCCTCAAATTATCCCTGGTGGTTGCTGGCCTTATCACATCGCCGCAAATAAGGAGTTCACGAGTTTAGAAGACCAAAAGATGAGATTAGAATTCAGATGAGCCAAGTGGGACTGCAAGTCTGCAAACTTGGGGCCAATAGCATGCCAAAGAAGTCCTAAACTTCTAATAAAAGCCCATACGGCCAGCCCAAAGGTACAGCCCAAATAACGTTTTGTTGTGCTCGACTGGTTGTCTTCTACCTTCAGCCACGATGACGCGTTCATATTCAGACTAAAACTTCCAGATTGCGTCCATGGCTACTGACTAGCAGCAAGAAAGCGCTTTGGGGTGGGAATCCGCAGCCGAGCCAAGGTAGGGCGAGCGCCCTACCTCGCCCTACCGGGTCCTCCGCCCCTGCCTGTGTGCTGCATGTGAATGATCTAGCAATACTGATATGTGCATGGTTTACTCTCTTAGGAAGATACTAACAACATACTAAATGCTGATAACATACTTAGCGCTACTGATAAAATACTAAAGTTATACTACTGGCTGTACCAAGTTACTGACAAATATCGACATCATACTCACCATTACTGATAAAATATTGAAGTTATACTACCTGTTGTTCCAAGATACTAATAGTATACTGACACAATATTTGAAAATACTGACAAAATAGTTGAAATACTGAGAACTACCAAAGCTATAGTACTGGTTGTACAAAGCTACCGACAAAAAAAATACTTAACGATACTGATAATACTTAAAGATACCGACAAGCTACTTAAAATAAATACTAACAAAATAACTGAAGTACTAATGAAATATTCAAAGATATTAACAATTACTTAAAGGTACTATCAACTATTGAAGTTATAGTACCTGCTATAAGAAGCTACTGGCAAAAAATGTTGACAAAATACTTGAAGATACCAACAACTTCTTAAAGATACTAGAAACTATTAAAATTATAGTACCTCGCTTATATTATTAGCCAGGTTTATCAGCCGTTCGAACAGTATTTTTCTCTCATAACAAACCGGTCAACTTATTTGACCAGCCGAACACTTTGACTAACAAAATACGTGAAGATACTAGTACTAACAACTACTGACAAAAGACTTGGAGATACCAAATAAAACTCAAATAGACTACCATCTCGTGGAGTACACGGTTGCCAGAAAATATTTACTTGCATGCATGATGCATGCTTACGTACGGTAGTATAGGTGCATGCATGCAGGACCGAGCCAAGTGTGCATGTGGAGAGGGCTCGGGTGGGCCTCGCAGTAGATCAGGTGCATGCGCTGCCCTGCGGTCCGTGCTGGGAGGGATGCGGGGCATGCGGGGACAGGTTGGGCGCGACGCGCGAGGCGTGCGGTGCGGGCGGGGTTGGGCCAATTCAGAGGAAAATTCAGGAGCCAATTCAGAGGAAAATTCAGTATTGCTATGCATATCTTTTAAAGGAAATATGTTCTCAAAAAATATAGCATCATGAGATTCAAAAATTGTATCAATATGCATATCAGGAACTTTAGATTTTACTACTAAAAATCGATAGGCAATGCTATTACGAGCATATCCTAGAAAGACACAGTCTACCGTCTTTGGTCCAAGCTTACGCTTCTTAGTAATTGAAACATTGACTTTCGCCAAGCATCCCCATGTGCGTAAGTATGAGGGTGATGGTTTCCTTCCAACCCATATCTCGTATGGTGTTGTCTCTTTATTTTTATTTGGAATTCTATTCAGAACGTGACTCACAGTCAATATAGCTTCCCCCCACCAGCAGTGGCTAACATGGCGTTCACCAAGTCGGTCAACAGGCGGTTTTTCCTCTCGGCAACCCCTGTTAGATTCGGGTGAATAGGGAGGAGTGCTCTCATGAATAATACCATGTTCCGCATAAAACTCATCAAATATTATAGAAAAATATTCACCACCACGATCTGACCTTAGACATTTAATCTTTCTTTCTAGTTGATTTTCAACCTCAGTCTTAAAGATTTTAAAGTAGTCTAATGCCTCATCTTTAGTTTTCAGGAAGTAAATATAGCAAAATTTAGAAGCATCATCAATTAACGTCATGAAGTATCTCTTTTCACCTTTAGTCAACACACCATTCATCTCGCGGAGATCAGAATGTATGCGTTCTAGATGTGCCAAGTGTCTCTCCTCCGCTGTCTTGTGAGGCTTTCGAGGTTGCTTAGATTATACACAACTATGGCACTTAGAACCTTTGGCAATGGTAAAATCTGAAGTTAACCATAGGCTAGATAAATGTGACATCAAACCAAAATTCACATGACATAAATGAGAATGCCAAACACTAGAATTATCATTAATTGTGCCACAAATATTATTGACCCGACTTATTATAGAAATCGCTAAATTTAGACAGAACAAGCCTCCGTAATCATGGCCTTTACCAATAAATTGTCCATGCTTAGACATAACTACTTTATTGGACTCTAATACTACTTTAAACCTATCTCTTAATAAAAGAGAAACGCTAACAAGGTTTTTGTGAATAGTAGGGACATCTTTGCATGTTCTTCACCGCACGATCTTTCGAAGTAAACTTCGGATCTACCGTGCCAACACCACGAACGAAGCATATGACCCATTCCCCGATCAGGACGGAGGAACCTTGGAGCCTCTGGTAAGAAAAAAACAAAGAGATGTCAGCACATACGTGAATATTAGCACCCGTATCAACCCACCAACTAGGTGATTAAAATACTAAAAGTACAGTAGGAAAATTACCATACCACCTTCTTCTCTTTACGGTCAAAGCACGCTTAGGACACTCCTTAGCAAAATGACCAAGATCATCACAAGTGAAACAAGGCATCTCAGACTTGTCTTTCTTTTTCTTCTTGAAGGCAATAGTAGCTTTGGCATTGAAAGTCTGCTGTTTCCCCTTTTCTTTGTTTTTGCCTTTAAAATTTCTCTGGACAAAGTGGGCGCTATGATTCTCCTCGTTTCCCTTCTCAGTATTGTCCTTAGCTCGAGCCTTCTCTTCGACATCAAGAGATTGAATCAGGTTTTTAACTGATATTTTCTGTCTCTTGTGTTTAAGAGTTGTGGTGAAGTTCCTTCATGGAGAAGGCAACTTCGCAATAATACAACCAGCCACAACTTCATCGGTTATAACGTACTTAAGGAGTTCAAGTTTCTTAGCCAGGCGCTATATCTCATGAGCTCGCTTGACTATAGATTTGTTAGCAACCATCTTATAGTCATAAAAGCTCTTCATGATGTACAGTTCTTTGCCTGCATCTGAAGCAGCATAAGTAGTATTCAGATGATCCCACAGAAGCTTTGCGTCTTTATAGTGCATCACAGCGTCATAGATATGATTAGCATGTTATGCATAGCTCCCACAAAGATAGATATTGGCTTTCTAGAATCTACTCCGATCTTCATCAGAGAGATCTCCCTCAGGTAAGCCATCTTTGACCCAGAAAACTTTCATGGCAGTAAGCCAATCTGTGACCTTTACAGACTACCTTTTAAAGTGCGTACCAAAGAATTTCTTCGGCCTCAGCGCATCAACAAAACTAGCCATAGATACTGGAAAAGACCTGTAATAAGGTTTTTGGATTGTTGAAATATTAGGCAATTTGCAGATTACTTCCATAAAACAAATTATGATAAACTGAACAACTAGATTAAGCAAGTTAAACAAACTTGCATGATATAAACTTATATCATAGATCATAGCAAGATTCAACATCATATAACATATCAAACATAACATGATCATAGCAATAGGTGTAAGCACAACTAGCACACCAGATAGATTGAACAGATTGAATAATATAAACAATAAGATTAGATTACAGGAATAATACCTGTTGTTCGTAGATGACAGCGTGATGGAAAGGTTCCCGAAGGCGAAGTTGAGATCCTCTAGGTCGCTATCGCTATCGTCGATCGGCGGCGGTGGAAGAGCTCGAAGAAGCTGACGATGAAGATGACGCCGAGGCGTAGCGCCTCCTATCCTCGATGGTAGATGAGTTGTGATAAAAATTGGGAGTAGTCGCGTGAAGAGCGCTTCCTAAAAACCTTATTCACCTTCTTCCGGTGCAGGATCGCAAAGACGACGGTTCCGGAGACCTGCTCACCTGTCCACCGGTGCACGCGAACGATAATTTGGAGACTCGGCGACGGCGATGCAGTAGAGAAGAGAAAAATATTAATTTACTACTTTAGAATTTTCAAATTGAAACTCCTATTTGTAGTTTTTAGTGTGTCTTTTTCCATGAGGTTTGGCACATATATATATAGGAAGAAAAACCCCCTACTTACACATCAACTAGCAATATGGTACTATTGATGTTGCACCTTTCCACCTCTTCTCTTGGGCTTAAACAATAAAGCCCATTAGGGGAACACAAATATTAGGTCTTTGAGATTTATTAGAATTTCTGAATTATTATTGGGCCAAGCCCATATATATAAATTCCTACACTAAAGCTAGAGTATTAACGGTTGTTAGGGTTAGGAGTGGCTACTCGATTTGATTCTTCAATGGTGACTGTTGTTTAGTGTTTGCTCGGGAGACTTAATCAGTTGTTAGGCTTATCATCTTGGTTACACTTTGAAACCGAAGCCGAATTCGACACCGGAACTTCACAGCAGCTGAAACCGAAGCCAAAAACAAAAAAAGACCGACATCTTAGTTCGGCTTGGTTTTTGGTATGAAATTTATATTTTTGCCATAGCCTGGTAATTGGCATACCTCCATCAGGCATGAAAGCTAGAGTAATCTTCTGAGCCTCTACGTGAGTATGCAAGATTCCGATCATTGGTGCCACACTGCCACACATTTGTGGACAAATTGCTTCATTTCTTTTTTTTTGGAAAATTACATAGCAGAACGTAGACACCCACCATATGCACACTCACCTTTATGAACACATGTGTGAGCACTCTAAAAGATTAAGCCGATAGATCTCAAGATTAATGAAGTCACTAAAAATACCTCACTATCGACGAGGACCCTAACACTAAAAGCATAGCGCCCTTAAATATGACATCCGGCCCAATTCAAAAATTTGGCCCGTTTGGCATATGTGCATGTTGATAAGATATTGTGGGGGTCTTAGTCCTACCATGGTTGTTGAAGGTGGATTAAACTAACATATAAGGATTCTAAAGTTTATCCTACTATTTTTAGGTTAATCCTTTTACACGAAGCAAAAACGAAAGTGTAAGTGGAATAGTGGTAGGTATGATTCACTTAGCACGAAGAGTGAATTCGAGCTTTTTAAACTCTGGGCGTTATATTAAATCCTACAGTAAATTTAGAAAAATGTGAGTGCTCAGTGCCTCAGTCAGAGAGTACAAATCTGTAGCCATGTGAGTGCCTGTGCTAATTTAATCTAGACATGTGTCTCCATCACACTACTACAGATTCGGTTATCGGTGCCGGCACCTTTTCTTTGTCGGTTATGCAAAAACCGGCAATGATAACCCATCTGTGCGGTTCTTTGCTTTGAAAATCGTAACATGTCCGGGATCCATGAGAACCGACATCGAAGAGCCTTATCGTGCCGGTTAGCATTTGGAACCGCCACCGATGCCCTCGGTGTACATCACTTTGCCGGTTCTAAACTAGAACCGACATTGAACATATCCTTTCAATGGCGGTTCTCGCTTGAAAAACCGCCCGGTGATGAACCGACACCACAAAAAAGGTGGCGGGCGTCCTCTTCTTCCTTTCCACTCGCCATTACGGCGAGAGGAAGGAAGTAGCGATGGGCCTCTGTCTCCTCCATTGTTGCGGCTGCTGTTCTCCATGAATGAAGCAAGGTTTTCTTGAAATTAGGCCAACCGATTGCTTTATTTGCACTAAAGGTTAGTAGCCAACAGCGAATCCTTGGATTGTGACCATTAATTATGGCTAATTTGTTTGATATGATCTTTTTTTTGTGCTTTCTTTTCTAGGGAGCTTGAAATTAGATTTTGAGGGAGCCTTGAAATCAAATTGTGGATAATCTACTGTACAAAAGGTTAGTGTGTACCAACCCATATATTTCTTAGGTATATCTGCATGATCAATGCTAAAGATTGATATTAATTAGTATGTGATATATTAATTGGTTAGTGTTAGTTAGCACTAGAGAGTCTAGATTAAATTCTTATTATGATAAATATTAGTATTGATTAATATTAGAGCCGATATGTGATACATTGATTGTACAGTGTTAGTTAGCAAATGAACCAATATGCTTAGTATTGATTAATATTAGTATGTGATGCTATAAGTTGTTGTAGGTAGTTAGAAGTTGAGAGTATTATTTCTATTAGATTTATGAGGAGCAAATTAATTATTTTGTCACCTACCAAAACATTGTTTAATTTAGACTTAAATTATTGTCAATGGTGCAGTCTCCACTATTTACACATCACCTAGCTAGACATTGTGTGCAAATAAAATATTTTGATGGTAATTTTAATGGTTATGTCACGTACCATAATAATTCTTTATGATTATTCTACCGTAATTTATGTGAACAAATTATTTGTATGTTAACTTTAATATTGTTTAATATTTGGTGCAAACTAAATGTTCATGGAATAATCTTTAATTCTAATATTGTTGTCTCTAATTTTTTATTTTCTTATATTTCATGTTTCATCGTATGTCTGTATTGTTTAGCTATAAAATTTAATTTATTTGTGTGTTTGTATCATTTTTGCGTGTCTTGATGTGTCCTAATATTATTAATGCAGAGATGGATCGAGAGTGGATGTACGGTGTGTCCCGAACGGACCCACGGTACTTGATTGGTGTCTCCAACTTCCTCCACGTAGCCAAAGCTAATGTTCGTGAGGGGCAACCTGTATTCTGTCCATGCAAAGATTGTAGAAATGTTAGAAAATGGAGAACGTTGGAGTCCATACGTACACATTTGATCACAAGGGGGTTCATGAGAGACTACATGATATGGAGTATGCATGGGGAAGTTGTTGACAATGTTCCACAAGAACATTACAATGATGATGTGCCCATGCGACAAACAAAGCCGCCCCTAGAATGTGACAAACGAGGATCCTAGTGTCAACATCGTGTGTACCGAGGCTACCGCCGTTAATGATATGTTGAGGGATACATTAGCTGACGACACTGAGCATAATGATGGCATTTCGCAGTTGCTACATGATGTTGAGAGTGGATTCCTTAGCGATAGACAGTTGAAAAAACTAGAGAAAATGAGAAAAGATGGCAAGACACCATTGTATCCAGGGTGTGGATCGAGCAAACTTGAAGCGAACATCATGCTATTGGAGTTCAAATCTTCAAATGGATTGAGCGATAAAGGCTTCGATCATTTGCTAGGAATAGTAAGGAAACTGCTACCACCACAAAATGAGCTTTCAGAAAAGACATACCTATGTAAGCAAATGATCTGTCCAATCGGTCTTGAGGTTGAAAAAATCCATGCGTGTCCCAATGATTGCATACTATACCGTGGAGATAAATACAAAGACTTGGATGCGTGCCCTAGGTGTAAAGCTCCTAGGTACAAGCAAGGGCCGTCCAACGATGGTAGCAAGACAAAAGGAGGGCCTGTAAAGGTAGTCTGGTATTTTCCTATAGCTCCACGGGTGCATAGGCTATTTGCAAATGCAAAGTCACCAAGTTGTTCTGCCGGGCACGGTGAAGAGCGTAAGAAAGATACAATGCGGCACCCGGCCGATAGGGGCGGATCGGAGGACTATTAACACTATGTGCTATAAGAACATTGGTGGTGAGGTGCGACACCTTTGGGTGGGTTTGAGCACGAGATGGGATGAATCCTTTCGACCGGGTTAGAAGCAATCATAGCACTTGGCCAGTGACGCTTTGTATATACAACCTTCCACCTTGGTGCTGTATGAAGAGGTCATACATCCAGATGCCACTACTGATCCAAGGGCCAAAACAACCTGGGAATGATATCGATGTTTTCCTAGAACCAGTGATTGATGAATTGTTGGAGTTGTGGCATACAGGGGTACCAGATGTTTGGGATGAGTATAAAAAGGAACATGTGACAATCAAGGTAGTACTAATCGCTACAATCACGGACTTGCAGGCGAGGTAGCTTATCGGGAGAGAAGACAAAAGGATATCTTTGGATGCGTAGAGTGCTTGGACTCAACCCATGCGGTACATCTAGGAAAACAAGAAAATGGCTTATATGGGTCACCGTATGTTCCTACCGATGACCACCCTTACCGCGAAAAAAAAGAAAAAGACTTCGATGGGACAATTGAAAGACGTGGACCTCAGTTATCGAAATGGAAAACAGATACTACGAGAGGTTAGCAAACTCAATGTTGTCCATGGAAAGGGTGAGGGGGGATTCGGGCACCCGCCGAGTCTATTTGGAAGAAAAAGTCAATTTTCTCGAAACTACCTTCTTGGCCGCTATTGAGTGTACGTCATTGCCTTGATCCAATGCACATTACTAAAAAAATGTGTGCGGCAACACGCTCAACACCTTAATGAACACGGGAGGCACAAACAAAAGATTCACTCGCAACACGTCTAGATATGAAACACTTAGGGCCGAGGAAGGAGCCGCATCCAGTCACTCTTGAGGATGGTCAAATAAAACTTCCCGTGGCATCATGGACACCGAAAACAACAGAAAAAAAGAGGTGCTCCTTTCATTCTTCAATGAACTAAAAGTCCCGGCAGTGGTACTGTGCCAACCCGAAGAGGCTAGTGAACATGAGAGAGTTGAAATTTAACTATGGTTGTATGAGGGCCCATGACTGTCATGTCATTATGACTCAGTTACTCCCAGTAGCCCTACGTGGTATCCTACCTGACAAGGTTCGCACCCCAATCATAAAATTGTGCTCATTTTTTAATGCAATCTCAGAAAAGGTTATTGATATGTCAAAATTGGACCACTGCAATTTGGACATTGTGGAGACACTATGTCGTTTAGAGATGCATTTCCCGCCTACCTTCTTTGATATGTCCGTGCATCTACTTGTTCATCTTGTTGACCAAATTCGAGCCCTTGGCCCAATGTACCTGCATCAGATGTTCCCTTTTGAAAGGTTGATGAAAGTTTTTAGAAAGTATGTTCGGAACAGATTTAGACCAGAAGGCAGTATGGTCGAAGGATGGACAACGGAGGAGGCAATTGAGTTTTGCACATATTATTTGGACATCAACCGTGTCGGAGTTCCAATATCTCGCCACAAGGGAAGACTAAGGGGCAAAGGAACTATCGGTGAGAAATCGTTCACAGTACGTGACACGGTTTCTTTTAGACAGGCGCAGTTCGCTGTTCTCCAACAAGCCACGGGTATAATGTCATACATTGAAGAGCACCGACAGCTGCTTCAAACTTTATACATTAATAGAACACAAGCTTGGCGTGAAAAGAAACATAAGGAGGAGTTTGTCGACTGGTTACGGTGTCGTTTGATTGGAATAAAATTGAATTCTCAGCTGGATCTACTAGCCAAGGGAGCTTCTTCTACATATCTTAAGTATGAAGGATATGAAATCAATGGATATACATTTTACACTACAAAACAAGATGGAAAGAGCACCTTCCAAAATAGTGGTGTTCGCTTCGATGCCCACGATGAAAACGGCATTGTGGAAGCGACATACTATGGTTCCATAGAGGAAATATGGGAGTTAGACTACGGACAACAATTAAAGGTTGCTCTGTTTCGATGTAAGTGGGTCCGCCTTGAGGGCGTAAACATTGACAAAGCTGGATTCACAACCGTTGATCTAAACAAGACCGCATATAAAGGCGATCCATTCGGTCCTTGCAAAAGATGTTATGCAAATCTTTTATTCAAGGGACAATGAGACAAAAAGGAAGACTCAAAGTAGTTCGCAAGGGGAAAAAAAGAAAGATTGTGGGTGTTGAAGGAGTCACAGACGAAGAAGACTACAAGGGTTACCGGGGAAATGGCTCCCTTTGGATCGGCGTTAACCTAGCTATCCTTGAAGAGAGTGATGAACCGGCTTATGTATCGTTGTGATCATGATGAGTCCATCATTGTTCCGCACCTTAACAAGACTTTTTCTGAAATTATGTAATTAATCTTAATGATCATGTAATCATAAATTTAGGTTGCCTCAAGAATTTTATTGTACGACAATAACTGCATCGGAAATATTTTCAACTCATATTGTAAATTCATATATTTTAATTATTTCTAATTTTACGAATTGTGGCTCATTGAATTGGGGTAGCTTTTGTTACGAACAAAGGCTGCGTCATCAATTCAATGAACAATACCAATCCCAGACCTTTTGAAAAGGGTCGGGTTCTTCGCTGGCGGTTTTGCATGAGAACCGCCCATCGAAAGAAAGGCTTTAGTGTCGGTTCGTTAGAAGAACCGCCAGCGATGTGTAGCTTCAGTGTCGGTTCTAATTTAGAGCCGGCACCGAAGCCCACATCCATCCAAAAACTTAAAAATACGCGCCTCACGGCTATCGGGAAGGTCCCGGCTCTCATGTATGGCCGATGGCACTTTGCTCCCCGGCTATATAATGGCAAACTGGGAGGCAGTCTCAAGCAAGTGCTTCCTTTCCTTCGCTCTTCGCTCTTCCTGTATGTGTGTGTTCTCATATACACCGAGAGGTTTTAGGTCGGTTGCACTAGATGTTTCTCTCTTCGGAGAACACTAGAGGTTTATGCTAGCTCTATATTTTCCCACTAGGAGAAAGCTTTTCGATATACAAATATCACTATGCGTAGTCTAGGATGACACACAAGTGGGTACTAGAATAATGTTTCGATGGAGCTACGCAACCGTTTGGAGGAATCTTGGGAGCGAAGTATCCGTAACATTATATAGTCGTTACATTTACCAGATTAGGTCGATGCATCCATGCATGTGCTCGGACCGCTGCAGCCCGGGCATGGGTTCATCACAGCTACCTCCAAAGTGTAGTTCTACTACCATCTCCGACATTCTTTGCATCCACTTCGACCCGGCACGGGTGCTAGAAGAATGTTTCGAGATGGTTATCTTTTATGTGTTTGTATACTTCGATCGTAACTTTGACCTTGTAGAGAAAAAGGTTTTTGTATTTATGAAATAAATATAATTTGTATCCTTGCAATAAATGTAATTTGTATGTGTGTGTGTTTCAATTTGTATTTTTAAATACGTAATTTGTATTCTCTCTCACAAATGTAATGTACAACAGTATAAAACAACTAAGACAAGCTTACATAGTCTAACACATAAATATACATAA